>JABEZY010274799.1:13140-31021 GCA_013467495.1 Gossypium gossypioides
ATGTTTAAGTCTTTGATTAAATATAGAAGTTAAGCTTGGTAATATATTCATTGCAATTTAATGCATCGAGAATCACCTATCCTTTTATACCTTGTGAGCACTTAGCATTCTGTTCAATATTCATGCTAGGAATCCCAATTTATCAGTATCATATTTTATCTTACTGTTTCCAAGTTATTGCTTCGACAATTACACTCACATTTTATCTCATTCCTATCTAATTATTTCACTAACATTGATGGACAAAAGACAACCATCCTCGTGGGATCAATATCTGACAGACTCATACCTATTTACTATACTTGTATCGACAGTGTACCTTGCACATTATTGCTGTGACATTAAACAACCGATCATTGAGTATGGTATATATATGTGGTTGTTGGAACCATTATGAAATGGCTAGATTTGTGTCATTTAAATGGTTTTAATGCATGTGAGAAATATCCTAATGGTAAGGTTATTTTGATATGGCATGAATCTAATATGGTATGGTTGATATGTGTCAATTGTGATATGTTTTGGTATAGAAACAAGTTAGTTGATAAATGGTTAAATATGCACATGTTTAGGTATGTTTGATAAATTGTGATTGAGGTGCCTTTTGGCATATTGGTTGTATGGATAAATGACCTATTGAATTGGTTTTATTATGCATGTTTTTAGGTATGTTTTAAGGCTTGATTGTATGTACAAATGGCTTGTAGGTGTGTGCTTGAATTGGGTGAAAGAAATGGCTTGAATTTGACATATTTCTTGTCCACACGCCTAAGACATGGGCGTGTATTTTAGCCGTGTGTGACACACGACCATGTGACATGGCCGTGTGTCTCCTGTGGGTTTCAAAGGGTAGCAAGTCAGGTAGGTACACGGCCTGAGACACAGGCATGTGTCTCAGCTCTGTGAGGCATACAGGTAGTCCCGAATTGTTTCTAAAGTGTTTTTAAGGCCTTAAAGGCTCGATTAAAGGACGATATGCATGTTTAATAAAGTTTTTCGGTAATGCTCTGTAACCCTATTCCGGCGATGGATACGGGTTAGGGGTTTTACATCTAATTGGGTAATCTCATTCCTTTTTTTCATTTTTATTGCACATTAGGGACAATGTGCCGAATAAAGTGTAGGGGTGACAAAGGAAAATTTTTAAAATTTATTAATTTATTTGCTTAGTTTTTATATATTTTTAGTAGTTATCTTTTTTCATTTCTTTTGTGTGTTTCGTTGTGCTTGAGTTTGTAGAAATACAAGTGATTGGTTGGGAGCTTGTACATAAGTTGTTTGTTTAAATTGTAAATTTAGGTTGGAAATAAATAATTTAAGTTGTTTATATTTAGATTAATTAGTTCAATTTATTGAACAGTTAATAGGAAAAATAGATTAAATATATCGAGTGATAAAGGTAGATATGAATATATATTTATGTTTGTTGAATTATAGGATGTTTGATTTAAAATACTCAGCAAAAAACTTTATGGTTATTGAAACGATGCAGTATAATAAGTATAATGTTTACAAGCATGTGCTTAAATTACAATGAGTTGTGGAAACAAAAGCATTTTGAGGGTTAAAAACATTCCGAGTGTGATAAAAGCATAAAACGTGATAAAATCCAAGAGAGTGTTGAGTGTGCACAGTTAAATACAAATATGAGAAATTCAGAAAAATCTCGCTCATATTGGCATAAAAACTTGTAAGTTGTTATACTTATAAATATTGTATTAGAGTTCAAAGCATGGATAAAAATAAGTTGAGTAAGAAAAATTCGAACTAACTGTATTCTTCAATTATAAATGCTATATTTGTATGTAAATTTTGATTGAACTATATGTTTAATTTTCTTTAACTTGTTTACTTTGTAATATTTTGAACTAATCTGTCGGGATGTAAATAACTGTCAATTATTTAGATATCTAGCTAGAGTTATCTGTTTAGGCAAATCTTCCTAATCTGTCGGGATGTAAATAACTGACAATTATTTAGATATCTAGCTAGAGTTATCTGTTTAGGCAAATCTTCCTAATGTTAATGCTTCGATCAGATCTTGTGTACTAAGCTTGCTCAAGTAAATTTTCTTGCATGTTTATTTATTTTTTATTTTTTGCTTACTTGAGGAGAAGCAAGGAAGTGTGGGGTTATTTGACCTACTGCCAATTGTAGTGGTAGTTTAGGTACTTTTCAGCACTTAAGGAGCTTGTTTTCTAGTGAATTATCATTTTTAGATGTATTTTTTGTTTTCTTAGTTTAGATTTAATTTTTTGTAAAATAAGTGTTTTTATGCGCTTTTTAGCATCTCGATGACTTGTGAGGCCAACTTGGGCCTAGGGAATGACTAATGGGCTATTTGAGTGTGTAGGGTACCAATTCAAGCAGAAGAATACAAGGGACGACGATCGCGCCATGACACAAGGGAACCTATGTTGCAACATGAAACAACGAAGCTGCCAAGGCTAAAAATCGTTCCACATCGTGACGAGGAATTTCTCCATGTCACCACGTTGAGATGAATATGGAAAGAAATCTTGGCAATGACGTCGTGACGAGGACTTTCCCAATGATGCAATAAAGGCATGGCAATATGTAGCTAATTTCTTACACCTATTTAGACACTAGAAATTTAATAGAATATTGTATTAATTAGTATCTAAGTGTATCAAAGGTTTTCTAGGTACCAAGTAATTTGTAGCCTATATATGTCACTTCAAGATCACCGGATTGAGGGATGGAGTTAGAACTAGACAATTTTATTCAATTTTTAGTTGTATTTTATTTTTATTTTCTTGTAGTCAAAATTCTTCTTGTTCTGATGTGAAGATAAATGCGAGCGGAGATTGTTCAGGAATCATGCTTCAATTATTTATTAATGAGAAATTTCCTTATCTCATTCTCTTATTCTTTTTTATAATATTTTTTAGCCTGATCAAATGATGTTTGTATGTGTCTCACCCAGGGAAACTTGAAAATTAGGAACCTTTAGGGGTTGAATTAAAAGAAACCAAAAGTTGGCGGTCTCTACTGGAAAATTTGAGAAATATAGAGGACAGTTGGACATAGTCAATCTTCAAATCTTGTTTGGTTAGGTTAGAACCAACCGGTTCCTTAGTGGGAGAAAAAATGATTATGGATGAATGGTGTTATATGGTGGAAGACCGCGCATGAAGGGTTATAAATAGTTGGGAAATGACTTCCCGAGGAGGATCAACTCCATTCTGTCTCATTTTCTCTCTTCTTCATCCAAAAAACCTCTTAAGGGATTTTGCATGATTCGGGAAAATCGAGTTTTTAAAGCTTTGAATATTGAGTTTAATTTATTGTCATGCTCAGCTTCTAGGAGTATGAAAGCTCTAGAGCTTGAAAAAGCTAAACGGAGGAGGTGAAAAACCAATAAGTGAGTTTCTGCACCCTAATCCCTGAAAGAGTAAGTATGTTTAAAAGCATATAGATATCAGAGTGTTTTCCATACAGTTCAGTGTGCATGAATTAAATATGGTTCCATGCTATTTTATCTGTGAAATGCATGTTATAATAGTGAAGCATTGATAGGTTTAGATGAATTTAGGATATTGGAAACGAGACTTTCTGTTAGATATCGCCGTACAGTGTTGCTATGTGCACCCGTGATGTGCGAAGCTCTAGGCCTTACGGAGGGGACATTGCTCGAGCATGAAGGTATCGGATGGTGAAATGGATGGAATGGAATGGAAAGAGTAAATAGGAAAGATCATGGCTAGGCCATGGGCCTGATCAGAGGCTACATGCTAGAAATGAGTAAGACCATAGCTGAAAGATGTTATGACACCAAGTGAAACCTCGGCATGATGGCTAGATAGGATTAAGACCATATTTCAAAAACATTATGACATCATTTGATAGTCTGTCAGGACAGTAAGCACGAGGTTATATTGTGTAATACCATAGTTGAAAGACACTATGACATCATGATAGTCCGATGAGACATTAAATACGGGATAGTCCAATGATACATTAAACATGGGATAGTCCGCTGAGATAGTAACCACATGTATTACGCGGTGTAAGACCATAACCCAACTATGGCAACTAATGGAGTCCTCCAGGACATTTAAACATAAGGTGTACTGTATTAGACCATGGTTCAACTATGTCAATGAAGGGAGTCATTTGGGACGATAAACATGGGTGGAAAACCAAGACAGTAATTGTAGGAAATCCTACAACTATGGAAAAAGGGCTGGAAGAAAAGGTAAGTAATGGAAACAATGGTGAGCCAGCAGACTATTGGGAAAATCAATTAAATAAAGAAAACGTAAGTAGTCCGCCAAAATAATAATCATGGAAGCCACAAAGGTAGGGGTGGTAAGTCGACAAAAATCAATCATGTAAACTACCAAGTCAAGTGGTGCTTGATTCATAAGTAAGTTAAAAGAAAGAGTAAATGGAGGATCACAGTAGGGATTCACTGATAGGAACTGCAGGGGAATGCTTATTGATGTTAGTAGATAGAATTAAGATCAAAAGAAACCCATAAAAAAGGACTTGGAATAGAAGGGTCAAATAGGGACCCAAGATAGAAAAGTACTAAGAGGGATGATACAAGTGACAAGTATGTCTGTCAAGACTATTCCTTTTTAAAGGGAAAACATTGGGGAAGTATCAGCCAAATGGCGAGTTATGCAGGGATGCAGTATGAAAGAGAAATAGTGAACTCTGATGGTCATACAATGACATTCGGCTATGTATTAAAGGCCATAGTGGTCTGTAGCAGGAGGGCGTGCTACGCTTAAGGTTAAGGTAATGCGACTAAAGCTGATTACAAAGATGTAATCTGACCACTATTTAAATTAAGCAGGATTTAGTCTGCCAGTCATACCAATAGATGGAGGGTGAGCAAGTCATACGGGGTTAAGATAAGGAAAGAGTCTGCCACAGACTAATTAGATTGAGAATACTCACCAAGGGACTTAGGAAGGGTAAGCCGTAAGGCCCCATTAATAGGGCATAATGGTGGAAAGAAGAAATCCACATTAGGGGATAAGTGGAAGAAAGAATTTAAGTAAAAGAAATGATAGAGTCCTTAGAGATGGCGACACATTCAGAGGAACTGTTAAAGGCTGATTCAAGGCTCGTAGAATGGTTAGAAGGAAATTGCTCAACGATCTATCCACTAGTGGGTAGGATCGATAATAAGATAAATTCCATTAGGACTTGTTTAAGAAAGATTTCCCAAAATGACCAAGGAGTTTATTATATCTAATTATATTTATTTAAATCCCTGCAAAATAGGGTCTGTTTTCATGTAGAGTAGAAACTCATTAAGTTCATTCGAACTTACAAGGGTTGGATTTGTGATTGTAGGATTTACGAACTAAGGAACTCAAGGAAGAACCGAGCCAAATTATGATGAATGAAGGGGCGTCAAAGGGAAGCTTCATCGACATAGGGTAGGGGTCACCTTTAGGAACTTCGCCAATGGAGTGGTTATATTGTATTTATTTAAATTCCTCAGAGTCCGGAGTTTAGACAATAACTTGTTAATTTTTTTTACTCTGTTGCAAGCTTTTATAAATAGCTAGCACATTATATTTTAATATAGAGAGATCTTAGCATGAATGATAACCCAATTCTATTGTGAGCCCCGCACCTAGATCCAACGAATAGGTCGAGTGTGGGTGTTACAGTATGACTATTAGAATAAATTATATGCTTTATCTCTATCTTGCATGGTTCAGTTATGGAACTGATTAATTAATTAAGTAGATTAATCAACGAAAGAATAAAGGGTTTATCATAGAATTAGTTTGTATAAATTGTGTGTGCCTAAACCCTATGATTGATGACCCTATGAAGTAATCTAGGTTAAACGAAGTAGGGAGATAAGTTTGTCGAGTAAATCATAATTTATCCTATAAAAAAAAGAGATGTCAGGAGATAGGTGTGTATTTTTCGATTAGTTAATTAGTAGAGGCCGAGAGGTAATACTGGTTAATTAATATCTAATTCACTAAAAACTTGAAGTTCTAAAATTAGTTAATCTTCTGCAAGTTAATTGGGGATTTAATTAATAATATGCTAGAGACTTACATTTTTTACACTAGGAATAGGAAATTCCATTAGGTTAATTTAGGTTTAGTAAGTTAATTAGTTTAATCATTACTTTAATTTGGATTCTCACTACTAACTTGTAAATCGATTAGATTAGTAATTATTTTCTATAATTAATTTAATAATAAGATTCTCCAATCTGTAATCCTTTGGGTACGATCTTCAAAATACTTCCCTATGTTTCGTTGTAACACTTCTATATAACAATTTGACTCGTATACTTGCGAACACTGCTGTTTTGTTTCTATATATTTTGTTGTAATACTTTCTATCTAAACATTCGCACGTTTGATGACAGTTAGGAAGATAGTAACATTCCACTAACACTTGTCGTTTATACTATAATTAGTTCTTAATCACTTACTTTAATTAACCTAAATCATGTTTTAGTTAGTTTAATAAATCATTAATCAAATTAGTGGAATCTTCCATCAGGTTCCACTACTTCCTATTGCAAAATGGTTTAATTACCATTTTAAACCTTTGGTTATTTTCTTTTTAACTCCTTAAGCATTTGGTCAATTAAAAACTTACAGCGATTGGACTTTACAATTTAGTCCCTAAACCTTAATTAACTATTAATTCGACAAAACTTCTTGAACAAAATTTGATGTAACAATATATTATACACGTAAATATTAATATTTAAAATTCTTAACTTGATTTACAAAAACTGGGATTCCAAAATCACATTTTTTGGTACCATTGAAAATTAGGTCATTACAATTTTCCCTCCTTTGTGCCCGCAAATTTACCTAAAAAAGGTGAGGGTATTGAGATCTCATAGCTTCTTTTGACTCCTGCGTAGCCTCTTCTATGTCATGATAATGCCATAACACTTTCATGAATGCCACATGTTTGTTTCTCAATTCTTTCATTTCCCGAGCTAAGACTCCTACTAGTCCCTTCCTATATGACAAGTTAGGTTGTAACTTGATCTCATCGAGGGTTAAGATAAGAGAGGGATCAGATTTGTACCCTCTCAGCATTGACACATGAAAACAATTGTGAATCTTATCCAATTCTAAGGGTAATGCTAGTCGATATGCTACAAGCCTAATTCTTTCGAGAATTTCATCTGGTCTGTTGATAAAATGAATCCTTTTCTCTTATATATCCCAACAGAAAAATTTACATGGCTATTTACACTAAAAGAGTAGGCCTAAATAAGGAAACATAATCAATAATCCTAATTTTAAGCTTATCTAATCCTTAAAAATCAGTAATGAGATTAGCTGAGATAAGCTGTCAACGCTCCCCCTCATGTTGGTGCATAGATGTCACACATGCCCAATTTGAAAACCAAATTATGATAGTTTTTGTTGTTAAGTCCTTTAGTTAACACATCAGCTAATCGCTTGTCAGAGGCTACATGACTTAAGCCCAAGATGTTGACAGTCAACTTTTCTTTGATGAAGTGTTGATCAATTTCTACGTGCTTTGTTCGATCATGTTGTACTAGGTATTGGACTATACTGATGGAAACCTTGTTGTCACAATTGAAGGATAATTTTCCTTTATTTGACAACTTAAATTCCTTCATAACTTTTAATAACCATAGTAGCTCACAAATGCCTTGAGCCATGGCTTTATATTCTGTATAACACTCATATCCTGTCTCCATTGGCAAATTAAGGATTAGAGTGTCACAGATCAATACAAAACATTTTAATTAGATTCAGAATAATTATGCAAATGATTTATAAACATATATCAATCGAAAATAATTCATGCTATATATATGTTCATGTGGGCCTATATTCAAGTTTACGGGGCCCTAAAAATAGTTTGAGAACAATCGGGGTTCAAAATGAACCAAAACGTAATTTTTTGGAAAAATATGAAAATTTGGAAAACAAGGTCACACAGCCGTGTGGTCAGGCCGTGTGACACAACCCAGACCATGAGGGAATTCGAACTTGGGACCCACAGCCGTGTCCCAACTCATGTGTCAGATTGTGCAACTCACTGACTTGGATCACACGACCGTGTCGCAGGTCATGTGCTAGTTCGTATAACCTACTGACTTGAGACACATGACCGTGTCCCAAATTGTGTCTCAGACTGTATGAAACTTGCACTTAAAACAATAAAGCGCACACGACCGTGTGTGGCAGACGGTTGTGTGACAGCCCGTGTCCCAGGCCATGTGCTATCAAATCACCTCCTAAAGAATGCTAATTCTATGCTAAAATTCCCTAACAAGGTACACATATACCACAAACCATCCCATGACCAAAACACTCAAAACACAAATTTTTAACATGTAAAAACAATCATCCTAAACTTCTAACCAATATACCATTCATAGGTACCTCAATTTATAACCAACCACATTAACACATTTTAAACATACCACAAAATTTACCAAATACACATTAAGATATTCATCTATACATAAAGATTACCTACTCCAACCTTACAAATCATACTAAAAAGAAATTAGCTAATCTTCATCATCATTCATGACTATTAACATTAACAAACTCACAACAAAACCTATATACATGCCACAATCCAAAAAGAGATACAAAAGCTACCAAAATAGTTGGATAGTGTGAGCTTTATGGTCGATCCTTCCGATCAGTTCGCAACTATTATCTACAAAATAACATGAGAAAAATAATAAGCTTAAATAGCTTAATAAGATCATAGTATAATATCTACTTGACTTGTTTTAGTTAACATAAACACTTAATGATATAACATGCTAAGTAAAATCCTCGAATGCATTGTACATAAGTTCTCATAATCAACCAAATGAAATGAACAACTTTTCAGAAAATTTATCATAATAAGAATATACCAATTCCATGTAACCCTTCATATCATTTATTCTAAATCACCAATGCTCGGTTTACATACTCGATCATCACTCCATTTTCAGGGGCATCATAGAAGAAAAACAGGGGCACATACGTGCAGTCAGGGGTACTGAAGTGCAAAAAGGGACATCGAAATGTATTCAAGGGCATAATTTTGCAAACAAAAGCACTTCTTCATTTCCATATACATGATAAAACTCATTTTATTCGCATATAATTTATTACAAGTCCGAGAAATACTACTAACAATCCGTTCTCCATTTCATGTAAACATAAATACTAGCAATTTACAATTTTATACAAATAACCAAAGGAACTTCACACATAAATACATCAATTATGTACAAATCAGTAATCTAACACAAGTAATTAAAATTTCTAAAACAAATCACTATGAACTTACCTACGGTCACTCCCGATTTCACAGTAGAGACTACTCCACAATTTTTCCTTTTCCACTATTATTGTCTTTTTTAGTCTTGATCGAAAATAATAATTAGATACAATCTATTAAAATCACATGCATTTCACATTCAATTTAATGCATATGACCTTGAACGTTTCATTAATTATACATTTTCCCTAAACTTTTACATTTATCACAATTTAGTCCCTAAACTTAAATCTCCAAATTTAGCAAAATTTGTCAAATACCCATGCTAGCCAAATGTATTCCCAAATTAGTACAGTCCATGACTGTTCAAAATTCACAAGATTACCATGTCAATTTTGTATGTTTTATCAAATTGATCCTTAACTCAAAAACTAACAAAATTACTTAATAAAAAAAATTCTAATCAACAACTAAAACCTCAATTTCATCAACTAGCATCCAAAATAACAAGGATTCATCAATGGCAACATCTAAAATCTTTGGCAGTTTCAAAAATGAAGGTACAGGTTAGCCAGAACTAGTTGTAACGATATCAAAAACATAAAAATTACAAGAAACATGTTTAAAAATCATACCATGCAAGTCTAAAGGAGCAGTCTGAAGCTCAAAATCCCCTTCCATGGAGGTTTCAGTTGTCCAAAAGAGAAATAAAGATGATACCACTTTTGTTTTAAGATTTTTCTATTTTATTATATCATTTATCATTAATAATAAATATTATAAAGTATAAAAACAATGAAAGTCACCTAATAACCGTCCCACAGAAACACAAATAGTATATTTACCATTTAAATCCTTCCTTTTATGACATTTAAGCCATTTAATCTATACAATTCACTTATAACAAGAGTTTTCCATCTTTTTCAATTTAATCCTTTTTATTAAATTAACTAAGTAAACCTTAAAATTTCTTTATCAAAATTTAACATGAACCTAATGTAACTCCATAAACACTAACCAAACAATAAAATGTGACCCCACATATCGGAATTATGTTCTCAAAACCATATTTTCTGATACCACTAAAAAACTAGATATTACAACTTTCCCCTTAAAGAAAATTTTTGTCCTTGAAAATCTTACCAGAGAAAATGTTCGAATAGTGAGATTTCATATTTCTTTCTGTTTCCCACATCGCTTCTTCTATACCATGACATTGCCATAACACTTTAACTAACGGTATTGATTTATTACTCAACTCTTTTGTTTCTCGAGCTAAAATCTTTACATGTTCTTCATCATAAGTTAAATTAGGTTGTAATTCAATTTCTTCCCTAGACAAAATATGCGATGGATCAGAATAATATCATCGAAGCATCGAAACATCAAAAACATTATGAATTCTATCGAGTTATGGAGGTAATGCCAATCTATATGGCACAGATCCTGTTCTTTCAAGAACTTTATACGACTCAATAAATCTAGGACTGAGCTTTCCTTTCCTACCGAAACTTCACACTTTCTTCCAGGGCGAGACTTTTAGGAATACTTTTTCACCAACAAAAAATTTGATATATTTACTTTTTAGATCAGAATAAGATTTATGATGATTGGTTGTAGCTTTCAAGTTATCTCGAATAATTTTGACTTTTTCTTCAGTTTCCCGAACAAAATCAACTCCGGTTAACTTCTTTTCATTCAATTCAGACCAAATAACGGACTTCTACATTTACAGTGGTATAAAGCCTCATGTGGGGCTATTTTTATGCTCGAATGATAGCTATTATTATACGCAAATTCGACTAATGACAAATATTTTTCCCAATTGCCTTTGAACTCAATAATACAACACCGCAATATGTCCTCTAAAATTTGGAAAATTCGCTTAGACTGACCATCGGTTTTCGAGTGAAAAGTTCAATCTTGAGCCTAAAGCTTTGTGCAACTAACCCCAAAATTTGGAGGTAAACCTTGGATCACGATCTGATATAATCGATAATGGCATGCCATGTAACTTCGCAATTTCAGAAACATAAAATTTAGCCAATTTCTTGAGCGAATAATCAAAATGAGCTAATCTGTTAATGATAACCCATATCGAAACTTTTCTTTTCGGAGTCAAAGGTAACCTGGAAACAAAATCCATAGTAATTCATTCCCATTTCCTTTCAGGAATCATCACAGGTTGTAACAAACCCGACGAAACTTGATGTTCAGCTTTTACTTGCTGACAAATTAAACATTGAGATACAAACGCTATTATTTCACGTTTCATACTAGACCACCAGTAACGTTGTTTCAAATCATTATACTTTTTTGTACTCCCAGGGTGAATCGAATAAACATTATTATGCGCTTCATTCAATGGTTCTCGTTTTAACTCAAAATTGTTTGGTACACAAATTCGATCTCGAAAATATAAATAATCATCATCCCCGATATGAAAATCAGATTTCTGACCAGATTTCACTAGATTAAGCTTTAACTACAATTCTGGATCAACTTTCTAAAGTTCTTGTATAGTCGATAAAAATATTGGCTTTACAACCAACTCTGTCAATTCTGAATTATCATGCTCCAGAGTTCAATTTGCATTCATAACTCTCAGAGCAAACAACTATTTTTGATTCAACGCGTCTATAACAATATTAGCTTTTCCAGGATTACAAAATCGTAATCTTTTAGTAATTCGAGCTACGTACGCTGATGCAAATTCAATTCTTTTTGAGTCATTAAATATTTCAAACTTTTATGATCAGTAAAAATATGACATTTTTCATCGTATAAATAGTGTCGCTAGATCTTCAAAGTAAAAACTACTGCAGTTAACTCCAAACCATGTGTCAAATAGTTTCGGTCATGAGGCTTTAACTGTCTCGAGGCATAGACAATTACTTTACCATTTTGCATTAAAACACGGCCTAAACCACAGAGAGATGAATCGCTACAAACTATAAATTATTTCGAGGATTCAGGTTGACTCAAAATAGGAGCTTTAGTTAACATACTCTTCAACTACTCGAAACTTTTCTAACATTTAACGGTCCAGACAAAGGTAACATCTTTTTGTTAAAATTTAGTCATCAAGGATGCTATAATAGAAAAGTTTTTAACAAAATACCGATAATATCCCGCTAAGCCCAAAAAGTTACGAACCATAGAAACATTCTTGGGAACCTTCTAATCAACTATCACAAATATTTTGCTCGGATAAACTCAAATACCTTTAGTTGAGATAACATGACCCAGTAAACCAACTTCTCGTAAGCAAAATTCATATTTGCTAAATTTTGCATAAAGTTGTTTTTCACGTAAAGTTTGTAACACAATTCTCAAATGCTCAGCGTGGTCTAATTCGTTCAACGAGTATATCAGGATATCATAAATGAATACCACAACAAACTGATCTAAATAAGACTAAAATACCCAATTCATCAAGTCCACAAATACAACAGGAGCATTAGTTAAAGCAAACAACATCACATGAAATTCATAATGACCATATCAGGTTTTGAATGCAGTATTTGGTACGTCTGGCTCTTTAACTCGCAACTAGTAATATCTAAATCTCAAATCAATATTTGAAAACACTGTAGCTCCTTTCAACTGATCAAACAGATCATTAGTATGAGGTAATAGATATTTATTCTTGATAGTGACTCGATTCAACTATCGATAATCTATCCATAATCTCATCGACCCATCTTCTTTTTCACAAACAGGACAGGAGCACCCTAGTGCGACACATTCAGTCGAATAAATTCGCGATCTAACAACTCTTGCAACTATGCTTTCAACTCTTTCAATTCAGTAGGAGCCATTCTATATGAAGCTATCAAAATTGGGGTTGTTCCTGGTACAAGTTCAATTATGAATTCAACTTCTCGAGTCCGTGGTAGCCCAAACAATTCTTCAGGGGAAACATCTAGAGAAGATCATAGTAACTATCACAGGTACATTTTAAGCATACCAAAAAATTTACCAAATACACATTAAGATATTCATTTATACATAAAGATTACCTACTCTAACATTACAAATCACACTCAAAAGAAATTAGCTAATCTTCATCATCATCCATGACTACAAACATTAACAAACTCATAACAAAACCTATATACATGCCACAACCCAAAAAGAGATACAAAAGCTACCAAAATAGTTGGATAGTGTGAGCTTTATGGCTGATCCTTCTGATCAGTTCACAACTGTTATCTACAAAATAACATGAGAAAAATAATAAGCTCAAATAGCTTAGTAAGATCATAGTGTAATATCTACTTGACTTATTTTAGTTAACATAAGGACTATAAACATTAACAAACTCATAACAAAACCTATATACATGCCACAACCCAAAAAGAGATACAAAAGCTACGAAAATAGTTGGATAGTGTGAGCTCTATGGTCGATCCTTCCGATCAGTCCAAAACTGTTATCTACAAAATAACATGAGAAAAATAATAAGCTCAAATAGCTTAGTAAGATCATAGTGTAATATCTACTTGACTTATTTTAGTTAACATAAAGACTTAAAAATATAACATGCTAACTAAAATTCTCAAATGCATTGTACATAAGTTCTCATAATCAACCAAATCAAATGAACAACTTTTCAGAAAATTTAACATAACAAGAATATATCAATTCCATGTAACCCTCCATATCATTTAGTCTAAATCACCAATACTTGGTTCACATACTCGATCATTACTCCATTTTTAAGGGCATCATAGATGCAAAACAGGGGCATATATGTGTAGTTAAGGGTACCGAACTGCAAACAGGGGCACGGGTCTGAGAACAGGGGCGCCGAAGTGAAAACAGGGACACTGAAGTGTATTCAGTGGCATAGTTGTGCAAACAGGCACACCGAAGTGTATTAAGGGGCACAGTTGTGCAAACAGGGACATCGGGTTGTATTCCGGGGCACAGTTGTGCAAACAAGAGCACTTATTCATTTCCATATACATGATAGATCTCATTCCATTCGTATATAATTTATTCCAAATCCAAGGAATACTACTAACAATCCCTTCTCCATTTACAGTGTTATACAAATAAGCAAAGTAACTTCACACTTAAATACATCAATTATCTAAAAATCAGTAATCTAACACAAGTAATTACAATTTCTAAAACAAATCACTATAAACTTACCTACGGTCACTCCCGATTTCACAATAGGGACTACTCCATAATATTTTCTTTTCCACGATTATTGTCTTTTTGATTCAAGTCTTGATCTAAAATAATAATTAGATACAATCTGTTAAAATCACATGCATTTCACACTCAATTTAATGCATATGACCCTAAACTTTTTATTAATTATTCATTTTCCCTAAACTTTTATATTTATTACAATTTAGTCCTTAAACTTAAATCTCCAAATTTAGCAAAATTTGCCAAATACCCATGCTAGCTGAATGTATTCCCAAATTAGTACAATCTATAACTATTTAAAATTCACAAGATTACCATGTCAATTTTAAAATTTTATCAAATTGATCATGAACTCAAAAACTAACAAAAATTACTTAATAAACAAATTCTAATCATCAACTAAGAGCTCCATTTCATCATCTAACATCCAATATAACAAGGATTTATCAATAGGAACATCTAAAATCTTTTGTAGTTTCAAAAACGAAGGTACTAGTTAGTTGAACCTAGTTGTAATGATCTCAAAAACATAAAAATGACAAGAAACAAGTTTAAAAATCATACCATGCAAGCCTAAAGGCGAAGACTGAAGCTCAAAAATCCCCTTCTATGGAGGTTTCAATTGTCCAAAATAGAAATAAATATGGTACCACTTTTGTTTTATGATTTTTCTATTTTATTATATCATTTATCATTAACAATAAATATTATAAAGTATAAAAACAATGAAATTCACCTAATAATCGTCCCACATAAACTGGAATGGTATATTTACTATTTAAATCCTTCCTTTTATGATGTTTAAGCCATTTAGTCTATACAATTCATTTATAACAAGAGTTTTCCATCTTTTGGAATTTAATCCTTTCTCTTAAATTAACTAAATAAACCTTAAAATTTCTTTACCAAAAATTTAATACGACCCTAATGTAACTCCATAAACATTAACCAAACAATAAAACACGACCCCATATATTGAAATTGTGGTCCCAAAACCACTGAAAAATGGGATATTACATTTTGTCTCAACACTTGACCGAGCAACCACACTTTGATTCTTGCTTCTCCAGATGACTAAGTTTCCCCCCACAAGTGTGCAATATCCAGATGTAGACCTCCTACCATCTAGAAATCTAAATCATTAGGGGGTAACTCACTAGAAGAGGAAGATTCTTTGCACATAGTAGGTTGCATGATGGCGTCTTCTGTTCTAAGCTGTCTTGAATACTTCTTTAAATCTGGTTTGTCTAAACACCCAACAATCTCCTTTTGAACAGTAATCTCCCCTTGAGCAATAGCTTCCTCTTGAACAATGGTTTTTTCTTGAATAAGGTTTTCAATAATTACTAAGCAAGGTATCACTTCTTCTCTCTCATTGTTCTCTCCCTAAAGAGGTGATTGAGTTGTACCATAATAGGGCTCAGTTTCTCTAAATGTAATATCCATACTAATGAAGTTCTTTGTAAAGGAGGATGATAACACTTGGAACCTTTTTGTGTTGGAGAATACCCAATGAACATGCATTTAAGGGCTCATAGATCTAATTTTCTTACTTTTCGATCATGGACATAATAGACACTTCCAAATATCCTAGGAGGAACAGTATAATTATTCTTACCTTGTAAAGTTTCCAAGGGACTTCTGAAATTAAGGGTTCTTAGTGGCCTTCTATTAATAAGGTAGGCGGCTACAAGAATTGTGTCCACCTAGAATGGTTTTGGAAGGTTCATAGAAAACATAAGAGATTTGGGGACTTCTAGCAAATGCCACTTTTTTCCTTTTTGCAACCCTATTCTGTGAAGTAGTACTGGGAAAAGTTGTTTGCTAAATTATCTCATAAGACTCCAAATAGGTATCAAAATTTTACTTTGTACCATTGTAAGTTCTAAAAACTGTATCTTAGCATCAAAAAGAGTACACACCATTTTATGAAAATATTGGAAGCATGTAAACACATCATTTTTTCGATTTTAGCAAATACACCATATTCAATCAATAAAAGTAACAAACCACCGATTACCAAATAATGATGTATGTCGAGTTGGTCCCCAAACATCAGAATGAATTGTTATAAAAGGAGTATCACTTCTATTATTTCTCAAAGGATAAGAATTTTTAGTGTATTTAGCAAACTCACAAGCTTCACAAAATAATGAATCAAACCGAATCTTTGAAAATAATCCAGGATATAACTTTTCTATAACAGAAAATGATGGGTGTCCTAATCGCTTATGGCAGTTCATTATTTCTTGGTTGATAACCTTATTACCTCCAAAATTGGCTTGAACAGATTCATTACTGCTCTCCAACATATATATGCCATCATGCAATCTACCACTGCCAATCTTCTTCCCTGTCTGAAGGTCCTGGAATACACAATGATAATAAAAAAAAACTCAATTTTGCAGTTTAAGGTATTTGTGATGGCACTAACAAATAAAATGTTAATTGAAAAGTGAAGAACATATAGTACAGAGGATAGTTTAATATTGGGTGTACTGTAACACCCCAAACCCATCCTAGATGTTATGGTCGAATCTCGGAAGTTACATAAAAACTATAGAAAAACGTTTCCTTGTTTAAAGTAATTTTGATTTTTTTGAAATATTTATTATAACACGAATATTTGAAAAAGGTAATAAAACAAGGAATTTGCAATTTAATTATAACTTAAAAATCATTTTTGGATAAAAATCTTTCGCAGCAAACATTCAAAAATACTTAGAAAATAAAAAATTTATAATCATGTTTAAAACCAAGTATAATTATAAATATTTTAAATAAACTCAATAATTTAAAAGATTTGAAATCTCATCAAGCATGCATGCATGATAGTTTAATGTTGTAAAATAAAGAAACAACTTAATAAAATTTCCAAAGTCCAAAATAACATTCCAATAGTTTATAAACTCATTATTAGAATTCATCCGGGAAGCTCCACTGAATACTGAATCCAAGCCCTAAGCCCGAGTATTACCTAAAAGGTTATGGAACTAACGGAGTGAGCTTTTAAAGTCCAGTGTGAGTGTTTTAACAAATAAATATCAATACGCATATAATCATCATACAAAATAATCAATTTTCTTTATGCACATGATCATGGCAATGTAGATTTTTATAAAACAGCTATGCAGATTTATTTTACAACATCCTACCCATCACTCTAAAATTGAGTTCCCTAGAACTTGTCCATCCAAACACTCTAATTTGTGGACAAGCCACTAGTAATGCAGATAAGTTGCCAGTAATGTGGTGAAGCCACTAGTAATGCAGATAAACTGTTAGTGTAACGACCCGTTTTTAGTGAAATTAGAACAATGGTTTCGGGACCACAAATACGAGTCCGAAAAGAAAATTATTTTTAATATTATTTTATGGTATGCACTATGTTAGAAATGTCGTATGAAATTTTTGTTAAGAAAATTTTACCGATTACATGTTTAATTGATAAAAGGACCAAATTGCATAAAATGCAAAA
>JABEZY010274850.1:16164-47577 GCA_013467495.1 Gossypium gossypioides
CATCACAATGACATTACAATTCAACCTATACATGCCATTATAACCTTGGCCAAAACATTCAAAAACTATCGATATTTATGCTAGATAGTGTGATAGATCTCCGACGAGCTTCCAAACCGATCAAGCTTCTGATAATCTATAAAACATTAGAAAGAAACTACGTAAGTAGATAATGCTTAGTAAGTTTGTATAATATAAACACATCTTACCATTTCATTTGCATAATCTAAATAGCATAATTATAACACCAACTAATACCATAAGCTTGGCACAATGCCTATAAAACACCAAATACACAAGTTAGTGCATTTATACATGGCTCAAATGAATTCATCCATAATAAATAACTTACACATTTTTTCATCTCATTTAGGTCATCATTTCCTTTTCATAAGTACATGATGCATTCTATTTGAACACTTACCATTTCTTTTCCTTTTCATACCTGATAAACCATCTAGAATATCATCGAATACATGGGAAAGCTCACATGAAGTGTGCTAAACATATAACCGTAACCTTTCCTTTACATCATTGCTCACATGAGTTGTGAAATGGGCCTACTCACACGAGCTGTGGGTCAAAATGTAAGCTACACGATGCTGTTCAAACGAGTTGTGGAGTATCTACAACAAATTTAAGACCTCATCCATCAATAGGACATTCAAGACCAGCACTCGAAACATGAAATCCCTAATGACATGTCATTTGTATCCTACAAATTCCTAAGGTTCAACCATGACTCGATAGCCGTCATAGCATTGATTTAATTACACATCGATCATTTGACATTATAATTAACATAATAACATATATTTAAATAACATGAATAGAACAACCATTCATATGAACTTACCTCAACGACTAGGGCGTAGAAACGAAGTCGAACTAATCTGAGGCTTTAGCTTTTCCCCGATCTAGATCCGTATATGGTCTATCTTAATCAAAATAGATAATTTCAATCCATTTAATACCTCTAGTATTCAATTTAGTCCACAATTCATTTATATGAAAAATTACCATTTTACCCCCAACATTTGAACTTTTTACAATTTAGTCCTTAAGCTCACAAATTGAAATCTAAGCATTTTAATCCCCCTTTCAAGCTAACCGATTTATCTAGGGACTTAAACCAACCCATACCAATCATCATTTCATAAATTTCTCATGAAATTTTATTATTTTTATAATTTTTACAATTTAATCCCTATATGTAAATTTCATAAAAAATCACTTTACAAAACTTGTTTATTTCTCAACAAAGGTTCACAATCTATCATTTAACATAAAAAAGTATTCAAAAAATTCATGGAAAGCCCCTCAACCTTTAATAGTTTTACAAATTGACCCCCGGGCTAGCTAGATTAAGCTAAAACGACCTCAAAAACATAGAAATAATTAAAAACGGGATAAAAAAAACTCACCATGCACCAATATAAGCTTAGCCAAACTTCAACCCTAAAAATGGCTATTTTGATTCTTCAAAAAGATCCCAAAGTCATTTGACAAACAAACTGAACCTAAAAAGGGTAAGCAACAAAATGCTGTGGCAGAATTAGATCACGTTGTCAACAGAAATGCCATGACAAAATAATATTAGCAACGTGAAGGACGACCACCTTTACCTTTTCCTCAGCGATTTCACAATTCCAAGTAGGATATTCAGTTCAAAATATTTTTGGAGGTTTTGAAACAACTCCATATCAATATACCACTAGTAGAAGCTTTAGAGCAAATGCCCAACTACGTGAGATTTATGAAAAGTATATCGTCAAAAAATCGTAGATTAAGAGAATTTGAGATTGTTGCTCTCATTGAAGTGTGCAAAGTAATGTTGACGAATAAATTACCTCCTAAGTTAAAGGACCTAGGGAGTTTCACTATCCCATGTTCAATTGGAAATCATTATGTTGGTAAGGCGTTTTATGATCTAGGAGTAAATATAAATCTAACACCTATGTCTATTTTCAGGAAGCTAGGAATTGGAAAAGCAAGACCTAATTGCAACTGGCTGATCGATCCTATGCGCATCCGGAAGGTAAAATTGAAGATGTGCTGGTAAGAGTAGATAAATTTATCTTTCCTGCGAATTTCCTTATTTTAGAATATGAAGCTGATCAAGATGTGTTGATTAGTCTTGGAAGACCTTTTCTTGCGATTGGTAGGACTTTAATTGATGTACAGAAAGACGAGCTAACTATAAGGGTAAATGATCAGCAAATTACCTTTAATGTATTTAATGATTTGAAATGTGCTGATGTTAATGACGAATGCCATGTCGTTAGGTTAATAGAAACAACAGTGGAGGAGTTCACCAGATGTTGCCACAACAATTTTGATAATGATGAAGACTCATTTGAACAGAGTGATACAATAAGTTTTGAGGAATTCAATGAATTTATGACAACTAAACAGATAGTGGATAGATCAAGAAAGAGGGTTGAACCTTTAGATTTGTCAAATCGACCTTTCAATCCTCCTAAACCTTCTATAGAGGAACCTCATACACCGGAGTTAAAACCTTTGTCGCAACATTTGAAGTATGCATATTTGGGTGACAATAGTACTTTACTGGTAATAAGTTTTTATAGAGTTAACACCCGAGCAAGAGGCAAGGTTGTTAGAAATTCTTCGACAATTTAAGAAGGCATCGGGTTGGGCTCTGGCTGATATAAAGAGAATTAGCCTTGCATTCTCATTCATAAGATCTTGTTGGGGGATTGCCCTAGTAATTCCGTTGAACATCAACAAAGACTAAATCCGATCATGAAAGAAGTTTTCAAGAAAGAGATCATTAAGAGGCTTGATGCTGGCATCATTTACTCGATTTCGAACAGCTCATGGGTGAGTCATGTGCAATGTGTACCCAAGAAAAGAGGTGTCACAGTGGTAAGTAATGACAACAATGAGCTCATACCAACTCGCACTGTCACGGGATGGAGAGTATGTATGGATTACCGCAAGCTTAACAAGGCAAAGAGGAAATACCGTTTTCCACTACCATTTATTGACAGATGTTGGATAGGTTAGCTGAGAAAGCTTTTTACTACTTTTTGGATGGTTATTCAAGATATAATCAGATTGCCATTGCCTTTAATGACCAAGAGAAGACAATTTTCACATGTCTATATGACACTTTTGCTTTCAGACGGATGTCGTTCGGGTTATGTAATGCCCCAACAACTTTTCAACGTTGTATGATGGTCATATTCTCTGACATGGTGGAAAATTTGTTTGAAGTTTTTATGGATGATTTTTCTGTATTTGGGAATGATTTTGAAGATTGTTTGAAAATTTTGGAATTGGTTCTGTGTCGTTGTGAAGAAACAAATCTTTTAAATTGGGAGAAATGTCACTTCATGGTTCGTGAAGGAATTTTCTTGGGGCATAAGATATCATAGAGAGGAATTGAAGTGGACAAAGAAAAAGTTGAAGTGATAGGAAAATTGCCACCTCCCTCCAGTGTTAAGGGTATTAGAAATTTTTTAGGTCATATAGGTTTTTATAGAAGATTGATTAAGGATTTTTCGAATATATCTAAACATTTGTGCACTTTGTTAGAGCAAAATAGACCTTTCAATTTTGATGAACAGTGTTTGGCAGCCTTTGAAGAGTGAAAGGAAAAACTTATAGTAGCACGGATTGTAGTAGCTTCGGAATGAACACTACCTTTTGAACTCATGCGTGACGCCAACGATTATGTTGTGGGGGCTATGCTGAGGCAAAGGAAAGACAAAATACTGCGGGTAATATACTATGCTAGTAGAACCTTATCGAAAGTACAACTTAATTACACCACCACGAAAAAGGAGTTATTGGTTGTGGTGTTCGCATTTGATAAGTTTCATTCGTATCTAGTTGGTATAAAGGTTATAGTTTATGCAGACCACTCTGCTATTTAGTATCTAATTAGAATCAAGTGGCTATTCACTTGTCGAGGATAGAATCTGTAAGTAAAGGTAGTCATGATACGCTTATTAAAGAAGAATTTCTAGATGAACAGTTGTTAGTTGCCACGACATTACCTTGGTATGCCGACATAGTGAACTATTTAGTAAGTGGTGTGTTGCACCCGATCTCAATAGTTAGAGAAGATGGAAATTTCTTCATTATGCCAAGCACTATTATTGGGATGAATATTTCTTGTTTAAACATTATGCTGATCAAATAATTAGGAAATGTGTCCCTGATGATGAAATACATAACATTCTACAACATTGTCATTTAGCTCCATACGGAGGACATTTTGGAGGAATAAGAACTGCTGCCAAAGTACTTCTGTCAGGATTTTATTGGCCAAGTTTGTTCAAGGATGCTCATGAATTCTATCAGTCATGCGACCGTTGTCAGAGAACGGTTTGTGTCATTGCAAAGTATACTGGAGTTGAGTTGTTTGATGTATAGGGAATAGACTTTATGGGTCTATTTCCACCGTCAGTGGGCAAGGTATACATACTGTTAGTAGTGGACTATGTCTCTAAGTGGGTTGAGGCTGTTGCTCTTCCTACTAATGATGCAAGGTCAGTAATGATGTTTTTACACAATAACATTTTTACCAGATTTGGTACACTTCAAGCCATTATTAGTGATGAGGTGTCTCATTTTGATTGCAAATTGGTAGTCAATTCTTTGCATCTACATTGGTATGGGGTGAAACAGAAGACTGCTGTGGCATAGCACACCCAAACAGATAGACAAGCTTAAATTTCCAACGGAGAAATTAATTTTTTTTAGAAAAAGTGGTGAATCCTTCTCGTAAGGACTAGTATACTAAATTGGATGAAGCTTTGTAGGCATATTGTACCGCATAAAAAACTCTGCTGGGGATGTCACCTTTCAAGCTTGTCTATGGTAAGCCATGTTGCCTTCATGTTGAACTAGAGCACAAAAAATTTTGGGTTATTAAGAAACTGAACATGGATTGGGTCGCTGCTGGCCACAAAAGGTTGTTAGAATTGAATGAAATGGATGAGTTTTGAGCACAAGCATATGAGAATGCTAACCTGTATAAGGACAAGACCAAGCGCTGGCACAATAAGAGAAACATGTCGCGGCAATTTGAACCAGGACAGCAGGTGTTGTTATTTAACTTTAGGCTCAAATTGTTCCCATGCAAATTAAAGTCTTGTTGGTCAGGTCCTTTTGAAGTAACCCAAGTGTTTCCTCATAGAGCTGTTAATATCAAAGACTTGAGAACGGGGGTCACATTTAAGGTTAATGGACAATGCTTAAAACACTACTGGGGTGCCCATGTGGATCGAGATAAGAATTCCATTGATTTCTGAGATGTTTGAGCTAACAATTTCTTTTATATTTCTTTTCTTTAATTTCTTTACTTTAATTTTATTTTTAGTACTTATTTAATATTGCTTTCATTTCTGTTTTTATTTTTGAAAATTTTTTTACGATTTCTAATGCAGAATAAAAAATGTGAACTGAATAGTGGTGATATTAAGAGAAGGTTGTCGTAGCATTACCACAAACTGGGTAGTGGACAATGTGAGGTTGATCAGGCAGATAAGTCCAAGGGGGAAGATTTTTTTTTAGTTGGGCCAATTTTGTTATTGGGCAGGGAAGTTAGACTTTTTGGGATTAGGGCATTTCACATTTTTCCCTCATAAAGTCACTCTTAATTTTCTTCTTTCCTCCTCCACGTCATACAACTTCCCTAGCACATTTCACTTTGGATGAACTGTCACCACTATCCCCGTATTTCCCTCTTTTCAATCGTTCACGTCTCTTAAGTTTCTTTTAAAGTTTTCATTATTAATATTTTTTCTCTTCAATCTCTTCGATTTTTTTCACTACATACTCCAAAATTTATTCTAGTTTTCTCCAATGGCTCGCGTCAAAACTACTTCAAAACCTGCTAAATCATCGAGGGCAGGTGCTACTCAGCCAAAGACATTCTTTAGCGCTGTTGCAACCACGAGATATAATAGTAACATCGTGAAACGACCTTTATATTTTGAGCAAGGGTTCTTATTTAAAAATGAACCATATATGGGATATGATGAATCAGTGTCTTCAATAGTGGAAAAGTATGGGTGGAATATTTTTTGTTTGCACCCCGAAGATGTTTTAGGAAAAATTGTTCGAGAGTTTTATGCCTATGTAAACTCTTTAGATTCCCCTTCTATCTACGTAAGAGGTACTTCTGTTCCTTTTGATGAAGACTATATTAATGCTTAATTTGGTCTTGCAGGTATACAGGACGAACACACACCGTTTGTTAAAAGTATCACTGCTGAGGGTTTAAACCAAGTATTGGAGGATTTATGTATTGAGGGAACACGATGGACTGTTTCCAGTTAGGAATGTTATACTGTCAAGAGGGCTTTGTTGAATCCCGTTGGAAAATTTGGTATCATTTTCTAAGAAGCCGACTTATGCCATCGATGCACAACACAATTTTTTCGAAAGAGAAAATGTTTTTGCTGCACTCTATTATAAAAGGGAGAAAGATTAATGTCGGGAGGATCATTTTTCAAGAAGTACACCGCTATGCTGAGAAGAATGTGGGTAGTTTAAATTTCCCCTCACTTATTACTGCAATTTGTCTAACTGTCCAGGTCCATCTTTATGCGAAGGAGTATATCGCCCCTAACAAGGGTGGGCTGACCAGGACCAGCTTTGCCAAGATCCAAGTCACTAATCTTGCCAGGGCAACTTAGCAGAGTCATGCCACCACTTCCTCTGTTGCGCATACCTCTACGACAGCACCTCTAGTTTATTGTAGCTCCCTTGAATAGAAAATATTGCATTCCTTGAAGTAGTTAGAGCAGAGGATGTCGCTTTTTAAAATCTAGCAGTTTCACCTGGCTGAGGAAATGGCACAGGGCTAGCAACAACAAGCTGAATATTGGGCTTACGTAAGAAGTAGGGATTTGGCTCTAAGGAAATCCCTGTAGAAGAATTTTACGAAGCCAATGCCAAAATTTCCTCCCTTCTCAGCCACCTTGTTGCCATTTACTAATACTGCCAAGGAACCCATTAAAGCTCTGCTAAAGCACCCACTCAACTTGCTGTTGAGACATTACTCAAACTGCTGCTGAAGAATCGAAAAAGACAACATCTCTAAATATTGAGAAAGATGAGATAGGAGAAAAGGATGATACTGCCACCATTGCCACCACCACCAAGGGTAAGGAACTTGTTCCACCTTCGCCACTAGCTTCCATGTCTGCACAGGATGATGACATTGATTGTTTGATCGATGAACTCATAGAAACTGACAAAGAAGGGGATGAAATGACCTTCCAAAAGAGGAAGTGGCAATACAAAGTTAGTGCTCGAAAGTCCACTCGTTGGGCAAAATGAAGTATCTACATGCTAGTCCAAGCTAGCTAAGTTTACTATTTCTTTTATGCATTTTGCATTTCATTTTTTGTTTGCCACGTCATTTGTTGTAATATTTTCTCTTTTGGTTGTTCTTATATATATCTAGTCATGCATTGAGGACAATGCATCCCTTAGGTTTGGGGGTGTGTTGTACATTTATGCTACATTTTATATTTAGTATGTATGATCATTTTAGTTTAGTTGAATCTGTTTTGCAACAACAATGTAACTATTACGTATTGTTTGCCTATGGGGAGTAAAGTTGTACTTGTGATGTTCAATGATGAGCTTATATTCTTCAATACACCTATAACATGTGACAGTGGATTAGGTGAAGTTAACTTAGGATTGGTTACTTGAAAATTAATTTTTGTGGGTTTAGATTTATTTGATCCTGTTATTGGGACAATTTCCTTAAAATTTTAAGTTTATTATTTTAATATTTTGCGAACCATGAAGTAAAGCCTTTGTTACTAATTTCTTCTCAGCATGAATAAAAGTTTGATGTTTCTTTATTCCTCTATTCATTCGTACCATGTTGTTTTCTTTCGACTTTGCTAAAGTATGTATTAATATCATATACGTTCTAGTTTAATTGTGAAAAATTGTTTTTTGTTATCCTTATATGCATTCGAACCCTACCTAAGATCAAAATCCCTTGCATGAATAGTTTTTATTGTTGCGAAGCCGTTTGTATGTGAACCCATGTTGTAATTTTATATGAGAGCTTAGGAAGCATGCGAACCACTATATTATGCAAACCTATGTTTTTGGTGCAAACTTATGCTTCAAATTGTTATGCAAAGTCAAATATTACTTGGTGATGCGAACCTATGTTGTATGATGTATGTAGACCTAAGTTGTGGTGTGGATCTTAATATTAACTTTTATGTACTTGTAATTATTTTTGAAACTGCATACTTTAAATACCCTGTTTGTATCTTGCATGCGTACCCTTAAGTTTTACTACTTAGGTGACATGCGAAACCTTCCTCTATTCTATTTGATAAGTTCGCATGTTTACATTCCATGTATGGCATTATTCCACTACTATGTTATAACTTAGCACTTTTTATGTTAAAAATACATGGTGTCTTTTGGTGGCTAATGTAGTTCGCGAAATTCGGGTGGAACCTACTCGGTCAGGTTTGGGGTGTTACATGAGTTATGATTTTGTGTATGTTTGATAGTAATTTGAATTGTATGCAATTTGGTACAAAAAAATGAGATATAGACTAAATTGTAAAGAAATGATAAATTGATTGATAAATTGAATATGATGAATTACAATTTGAGATTAATTAGTTGAATTGAATTGGTATGTAAATATTTGATTTTTGAGATTGAGGACTAAATCGAATAGAATTGAATATAGTGAAATTCGATGAAATTATGGGATTCACTTTGAATTGGGTTGTAATAGAAATTGCTGCATGATAAATTGATGATTTGAACAATGAATTGAATTGATGAGATGTGAATTGAACAGAATGATGATTTAATAAATTGTTACCCTTTTATCTGTTCGGGTAGAGTCGAATATAGTTGAGATGCCATAGGATAATTTGAGTACAAGTGTAACAACCCATTTTCTAGTGGTAACGGAACAGTGGTTTCAGGACCACAAATTTTTATCGTGTTGAATCGTAAAAATTATTTATAAAATGTTTGCGAAGTCATTAGAGTTGTATTAAAATTTGGTTAAGAAATTTTAACGTTTAGATAACTAATTGAAGAAAAAGAACTAAATTGAAAAAGGTGCAAAGGTTGATTTCTATTAGTTAAAAGGATCAAATGGATATGGAATCTTAACCTAATGGACTTAGATGGTAATTATACCATATAATATGTTAGTGGATAGCTATGGGCAAGGTTTAGTTGAAATTTTTAATTTTTAACAATGGTAAAATGGTAAATTAGTAATTAAAACATAAAATTAATATGCCAAAATCACCATCTTCTTCATTTGAGGAAAACTGAAACACCATTGAATAGTAGGGAAAAGCTTCGGTCAAGGTATATTTACATGCATAGTATGTTTTTGAACCCCGTTTTTAGTGAATTTTATGTTTTTGAGATCATTGCCTGCACATTTGTTTTTGAATCTGTTAAAAATTTTAGAAGCTGCCATTGATGAATCTTGGTTTTTTTTTTATGATAATTATGTGTTTGAAGCTTTGATTGTGGTATTTGGTTGTTGTGAGAAGTAATTTTTATTAGTTTGTGATTAAGGATTAAATTGTTAAAATGTCAAAATTTCAAGGTTGATGGTGATTTAGAAGTATAATTGGGACTATTTAAAGGCCTATATTATTCAACTGTAATTATTAACTTGATAAAATGGTTAATTTGATTATTTCGGGTTAGATGACTAAATTGCAAAAGGTGTAAAAGTTTAGAGAAAATGTGTAATTAATGAAAAGTTAAGGGTCATATGCATTGAATGGAATGTGAAATGTGTATGAGATTAATATATTATATTTAATCATTATATAGATCAAGACTTGAATAAAAAAGACAAGAACCGAGGAAAAGGGAAAATAGCAGAATAGTCCCTACGTGTTGACCGGACTTAAATCGTCGATAAGTTCATAGTATTTCAATACATAAATAAAATTTTACTTGTATTCTTATATTATTGTTCTTTATTTAATATGTTTATAGATAATTAATGTATGAATGCACATTCGTGCCCCTATTTATACTTCGGTACCCCTGAATGCACATCCGTGCCCCTGTTTGTACTTCGGTACCCCTGAATGCACATACGTGCCCTTGTTAGCACTTCAGTACTCCTGAAGGCATATTCATACTCCTGATTTTATTCTGGTATCTTTGAGAACATTATATTGTTACATAATCTCATCATTTGTATTCTTGAAATTGTAGCAATCAAATAATATGTGAATCGTGTCTAATTGTATTTAGATTAAATGTTATACTATGTCCTTACTAAGCTATGTAAGCTTACCGATTTTCGTTGATTGCTTTTTAGATAATCGCTGCTGACACTTTAGAAAGATCAACCAACTGATTCACACTATCCATCTAAGTTGGTAGCTTTTGTATATTTTGGGTTGTGGCAAGTATATATAGATAAATATGTGGTTTTGAAATGTTGATAGAAGTAGTTCATGAATGAGATGTGTTCTTTGTTTAGGGTATGTTTTGTATTGATGAAACAATTATACATATAAAATGCATAGATGAACACCTTGATGTTTAGTTGTTGAATGAAATGGTTTTAATCATAGTGCAATGCTTATTTGCTTAATGTCATATAAAGGAGGTCTTTTGAGCATTTTTGAGACTAAATGTTTAGTATATAAATGTGGTGCCTTTGAATGGCATATTGGTTGGATGATATAGATTGATTGATTTGGTATATTTAGGTATGTTGGAGTAGTGCCTAGGTCTATTGAATGTGTGTATAATTAGAGTGGTGGAATAGGTATGGTTTAGTCTCAAAATGGCATGATTTTTGGGTCAAATTTTGTGCATATAGCCTGGGACACAGTCTGTCAAAAGACCGTGTAACACACACGGCTTGGCGACACAGCTGTTTGTCATTTGTAAATTCTTAGTGTTTTAAGTCAACGAGTTACACGGCCTAGCACGCGGCTTGGCACATGGCCATGTGTGGCAAGTTAGAGATTCCACTGTCTGGCACATGGCCTGCGACACAATCCTATGACCCTACTCAGTGAGTTATATGGGTGAGGACACGGGCTGGGACACGGCCGTGTGTCCCTTGTTCGTTTGTTACATGGCATGGGCTATGTCGCACGGGCGTGTGACCCCTGTTTTCATATTTTTGAAACTTTTTCTTAAAACCTCTGATTTGTTTCAAATTAGTCCTGAATTGTTTCTAAATTATTTTTAGGGCCTCGGAAGCTCGATTTAAGGTCCAAATTGCATTTTTTTTATAGGTTCTTAATGAGTTTTTGTTAATTAATATTGAATGACATATTTTGATATAAATTGTTTGGAATTGCTTGGTAATACTTTGAAACTCTAATCTGACGACAGAGACGGGTTAGGGGTGTTACATTTAGTGGTATCAGAGCTATGATTTAGTCGATTCTAGGACAAATGTAGCAAAGTAGAGTTTAGTATATACATGCTGCATATACCCTGTAATAGTGTGATGCTTTGATCCGCTCTAATATTTTATTTTCTTATTGATTGAAGACGTCGGCTGAGTCGAACTGGTTGTAGTTAACGAAGCTGAAAGTAATGTTCAAGCTTCGAATTCTGAAGCAAGTAATAGTGCATCGATTCCACATTCTTTTGGTAATGAAATGAGAAATGTGTTTCTTGAGATAATGAACTAGTGGTTCAATGAGTTTAAGCAAACAAATCCTGCAACTCCGCCACCTCTACCCCCTACTATGCCTCCTCCGGCACCCTTGGGTCCTCAAAATCTTGTACTTGTGATAGTTGCTCGAGTATCTGTATATAAAGTCCAGAAATGTGGAGCGAAAGAATTTAGAGGCAAGGTTAATTATGATCCTAAAAAAGCCGAGTACTGGTTAATGAATAGAAAGAGAGTTTTTACAGAATTGGTGCGCACTCTTGAAGATTGTTTGAGATGTGTACTTGTGGTGGGACACTTTGACCATGATGACATCAAATGATCGCATTAATTGAGATTTCTTTTAGATTGAATTCAAGAAGAATTATGTTAGTCGATTGTTTATTGGCAATAAAAAGACGGAATTTTTTGAATTAAAATAGGGGAATCAGTCTGTAGCTGAGTATGAATGGGAATTTGTATAGTTAAACAAATATGCTCATAATATAATGTCAAATGAAGAAGAAATGTATATTAGATTTGAAGACGGGTGGAATGATGATATCCGTATGTCTATGGCAGCGTTAAAGTTAAGAGAATTTGTAGAACTTTCTGAACAAGCCTAGAAAATTGAAGAAATTTACAAGAGTAAATGATAGATAGATTTGAAATTTTTAGATTCTAACAAAATAAGGTCGTTTTAGTTTGCTCAAACGCCTCCATCGAAGAAATTTAGAAATGACACAAGTCGATCGATTGCCCCTTCAGAGTTCGCTGGCAGAGATAAACCGAGGTAAAGCAATTTTAAGTCTGTTAATTCTCCAGCGACTAGTGTTTGAAGTGTAAGAAATGTAGAAAGAACAGTTCCTATTTGTGATTATTGTAACAAAAGGCATTTTGGTGAGTGTCAGTCAAAGTTGGGAGCTTGTTTCCATTGTGGATCTACTGAGCTAGAGACTATGCAATCAGAGCTCGTTAGGAAGCTACTACCCCATATGTTATTGCAGGTACCTTTTGTCTCTTTGATATTAATATATATGCATTGATTGATCTTGGAATAACTCACTCGTATATATGCATTGCATTAGAAGACAAAAAGAATTTTCCTATTGAGTCCACTGAATATACTGTCAAAGTAACGAATCCACTGGGTCAATGTGTTTTAGTTAATCAGATCTGAAATCGTGTCCACTGAAAGTTAGGGGTTATGATTTTCTCGCTAGTTTGGTGTTATTACTTTTTGATGATTTTGATCTCATTCTGGGAATGGATTGGCTGTCTGAGCATGATGCAATAGTAAGTTGCCGAAGGAAACAAGTTAGTTTGAAGCGTTCGAATGGTGAATTTATATGTGTTAGGGCAGATGGGGCCGATTGTATTACAAATGTAGTTCAGCATTGTCAACTAAAAAATTGATTAAAAAGGGACGTGAAGCTTATTTAGCCTACGTTCTTGATTCAAAAGTGGCTAAATCAAAAATTGAACAAGTGCTGGTAGTCAAAGAATATGCTGATGTTTTTCCTGAAGAACTACCTGGGTTGACACCAACTGGAGAATTAGAATTTATGATCGAACTTGTGCCTGGAACAACTCTAATTTCGATAACACCATACATGATGGCCCCTACAGAATTGAAAGAGTTAAAAGTATTGTTGCAAGAGTTGTTAGATTGCGAATTTATTCGACCGAGTGTGTCACCTTGGGGTGCTTCAGTTTTGTTAGTGAAGAAAAAAGATGGGTCAATGAGACTATGTATACATTATCGACAACTAAATAGAGCCACCATTAAGAATAAATACCTGTTACCTCGTATTGATAATTTGTTCGATCAGTTAAAAGGAACTAAAGTGTTTTCGAAGATCAACTTGAGATCCAGATATTATCAGCTGCGAGTTAAAGAGAAAGATGTACCAAAAGCTGCATTCAGAACTAGATATAGTCATTACGAATTTCTGGTAATGCCATTTGGTTTGACTAATGCTCCTGCGGCATTCATAGACTTGATGAATCGGGTATTTCAGCCATATTTAGATTGGTTTGTTGTGGTATTTATTGATGACATCCTGATTGTTTAATGCCTATGAACTTACTAAGCATTCGATATACTTACCCCATTGTTTTCCCTTTTCTTATAGATTGCCAACTTGTGGAATGTGTTAAGTGGATTGTTGACTAGCTCACACTATCTTGTTATTGATTCGATAGTCTTTGAATCATTTTAAGCTTAGTTTTGTGGCATGTATATAGGTTTTTGTATTTGGTTAACCTTGAATGATAGCTTAGCTTAAAATCTATTTTATGTATGACTTTACCTAATGGTAATGCTTGTTGAGATGGTATGCTTTTTTTAAATTGTTTAAGTTGTGATTATGGCTTTTGAAATGGTAATATTGGATGTGTATTGATAATGATAAAGATGATAAATGGTTAATGGTTGATATGTATACTTTGATAAAGAAATTATATGTTTAAAGGCTATATAGATATTATAAGTTAGATTGATGATGAATGTGATTATTTGGACATGTTTGGGTATGAAATTGAAGTGACTTTGTGTAGGTAAAGTTGTGCATTGTGCACAAAATGAATGAATTGTGAGGTAACCATTAAATAGCTACCAAATGGCTTAATTAGTACCAAAAATAGATTCCATGTTGCAACGTCGAGTGATGGTTGTCATGACAAGCTCTGGACTTCAGGCCATGACATGACGATGAACCCCGTTGTCACAATGCAACTAAGTCAGTATGTTACGTCGCAGCGAGGAACTCCCTCACATCGTGACATCAAACTGAGAAAGATTATATATAATGTCTATTATTTGAAATGCTTTTGTTTTCATGTATTATGCCTTGATTTGATTGTTAAATGTTTGTAGTTGCTCCAACAATGAATGTAGCATCCTGTAGTTCAGACATGACGATCGGGTCGGGCAAGGGGTGTTACAGTAGTTACTTAAGGTTGTTCAAATATTATATTGGTTAGCTTTTTTATAGTATATTAACATTTGTTACTGTGTTTGATATTTTTTTTATGTTTACTTTTGTTTGTTTGGAGTGACCATTGTATATGGAAGATGAATAAAACTGGTGGTCTAGAAGGACAAACAAGTAGTGTCTAGCCCTCTTAAATGTTGGTAGGTGTGGTGGGGTTATAGATGCTGATAATTTTTGTTAGTTGTAGGGCTCAAGGGGTAGATAGTAAGAGGGTAGCAAGGGTAGATGATGAGATTTATAGTAGTGAATCAAATAGTAGTTACTCGAATTGGCTATGTGAGGGTAGATGGGTAACTGATGGTGAAATAACGTCTAACAAGATGAAGAGTTTGTATGCCTTTTTAAGGATAAAAATGTAGACCATGAAAGGGTGAGGGTTTAGAGGAAGAGACTAATTACTTAGATAATTCAAATGTGGGATGCTAAGATAGTGATTCTGATGGTGAGCTTGTCTGTAAGAAATCATAGAATGTCTTATTTGATGCTTGTAGTGGTGAGCCAAGTTTTGAGTTGGGGATGATCTTTGAGAGCTCCAAAAAATTTATGGAAGATCTGTATTCTTATACAATTGGTCATAGGTTTGACTTTAAGTTTACAAAAATGAGAGGAGTAGAATGAGGTGTAAGGCAGCAGGTTGTCTATCTAAGGTTTATGTTGTCACACCTCAGATCTGGCTGATTCGATTTAAAGGCATGTAAGTGTGAACTTATTTGTTTGGCCTAGTGTAGTCTGCCCATTTATAGTCTTTTCGCATAAAGTACCTGCCGCTTAAATAATTAAAGATTCTATCTCAAGTTATTCTACTAGTTAAGAAAGTATATTATAAGCAAAGATTAAGTCTGGTAAGGGATATCGCTAAATGTATAGTACGCCTAGTTTGTCTAAGCACTGTGCTAGTTTGGTTTCATAGTGTGAACTGGTTAAGAGCCAACTAATGTCATGTCCCAAAAACTGGGTTAGTAGAAATTGGGTTAATGAATCGAGAGTGTCACTAAAAAATATTTTTTAGATGACCTTGGTACATTTGTCAATAGATAAGTATCAAGTATAGTGATTGAGTAGTGGTGGAGCTATCCTTGATGATCTGAGTTCCTCTAATTAATTTCTATCTGGTGCAAATTTGCATCAAACCTTAGTAAATGTCACACCATGTTTTTAAATAATTGTTGTAAGAGTATGAGCAAGGAAGTAAGTTGGCTTAATGGTTAGAAGCTTAAATAAATTCCTAAGGTTCCTAGGTTTAAGTTTATTTTTTTAGCCAATTTTAGCATGGTTAACTCCCCTTGCCGTCCAACTAAATTGCCTTGCATGGGGAGGATTTCTTCCCTTTCTTGACAAGTTAACCTTCTTTAAATGCCATATTTGATCCCCTTTTTACTCCTTTATCCCCTCAACAAGCCTATTTTTTTCATCCTTACCTTGTGTGATGTACATTGAACTTGGATAAGGTGGATTACACATTTTGTTTTTCATCTTTTATTTTCCCTCTCCATATTGTCGTCCATTCTTTTGCTCCTCCCTTTCTCTTTATTTTTTTTTGTTTTAGCCACCAACCACCACATTTACATTATTTCTTCTCCCCTCTTTAACCACCCTTTTCCAACTGAACCACCACCGAAACTCCTTTTTGCCGCCACCTCCTTTTTGCCGCCACTCCTCTCATTTATTTTGCTCAACGCATCCCTTACACCACCATTCACCACTGTGGCCACTATATTGCACCATCGTTGATAGCACTTTCTTTTTTTCTCCACTCCTCTATATTTTTCCCCTTGATATTCATTTTTCTTCAAGTGCCAATACATCATTTCCTCTCCTCTTTCATCGTCGAACTCTTGCCGTACTACTGCTGCCATCGTCGTCGCACCACCACCGACGTTGGTGATTTTTCCTTATTCCTTCACCATTTTTCGATCTCTACCATTCTCTTAGTAAATGAAAATTTATTTCTCTTATTTTCAATTAGTTCTATAATTATTTTGACATCATACCTGTTGACTCTCCTTTCCGAATGATTATTTTCTCTAAACTCGTTTTCCCTCTGATTCAAGACCCGGTGATCCATCGATCCTTTCGGTTCAATCAAGTTAGAGTAAATATAGTGGTTGAATGAAAATCACTATGCTCTCTTCATTTCTTCCTTTAGACTGAATGTTTATAGATGATTATGGTGTATTTTCCTTCGAGTACAATCTACTTTTGATAAAGGGTTGATTGATACCATCTTGGGAAGCCCCTAACATTTGAAATAAGATCACAATTTTTGATTGATTATTATAAAAGTAAGTGTGGATGAGAGTTTTTGTTAAATTGATGTATCTCATAAATCGTTTAAAACGACCTCCCTCATGAAAGATCACCTTTATTGATAAGTAGGTAACCTATTGACTAGATCCAAGTATGGGTGCTCTTAGAGTGGTGATTTACTTTAGATCTACTATCAGGTGTAGGTCTAATCTAAATAAAATTAGATATTCATTAACTCTAGTATTTAAATAAATATTATTATTTGTATTGTGTTTTATGCGAATACTTAAAGTAATCCAAAAAAAAAATGGAGATTAAACTCATTGATGTGTATTATACCAAGTAAGTAACCCAAACCAAGTAGCTTATGAAAAGTATGTTGTGTGGTTATGATTTTCACTATTTGAAAAGTATGTTATTCTCATTCTCATGTTATGTGATATTATGGCATAATTTATTTTACATGACAAATAAATTGTAATATTTCGATATCTTGAAACAATACGTGAAATGCATGTTAAATATGCCCTACATGATATTATATATATTGAGAAAATGTCTTTGCATGTTTCAACATGCCCAATGTGACAAGTGATATCTTGAAATGAAAAATATGTATATATATGTTCATTATGGCCATATCAATGCACGGGGTTATACTTCGCAAGGAGGAAAAATTGGTGGCTTCATCCACAACTTACAAGGCAGCTTGTTTGCAAATTTGGTGGTTTATCCACAACCTACATGGCAGTTTGTCTTCAAATATTGATGGTTTATCCATAACTTACATGGCAACTTGTCTGCGAATATTGGTGGCTTTGTCCACAACCTACATGGCAGCTTGTCTACGAATTTGGTGGCTTCAACCACATATACTGGTGTGACTGGATGGGTGAGTTCTGGGAAACTCTTTTTGGAGTATAGCGGTGATGGGTAGGATGTTTTGTAAAAAATTGCATAATTATTTTGCAAAAATTGCACTACCATGATCATGTGCATAAAATTGATTATGTTGTGTGATAAGTATGTGCTTATTGTTATTTAACTTGTTATAATACTCACAATGTGCTTATTGTTATTTAACTTGTTATAATACTCACACTGGGCTTGGATTCAACATTCGGAGGAGCTTCTCGGATGGAACTCTAATAAATGGATTATAAACTATTTGGGATGCTATTTTTGACTTTGGACATTGGACTTTTTATTGGGTTGTTCCTTTACTTTATAACTCTAGATTGTCATGCATGCACGCTTGATGGATTTACAAGGATTTTGAATTATTGAGTTTATTTAAATTATTTATGATTTTTACTTGATTTTAAACAAACTTTGTGATTTTTCTAAGTATTTTCAAAAGTCCATTGCGAAAATTTTTTTCCAAAATCATTTTTAAGAAATAATAAAAAATATTACAAATTCTTAGTTTTATGATTTAAGACGAGATTTCGATATAATAATGATACTTTTTAAATACTTGAGTTTTAATAAGTGTTTTTCGAATACTAAATAACTCAGTATTTAAAATTTAGAGTTTTCATAAAAATAATTAAAACCTGGTTATTTTCAATAAGTAAATGTTTTCAATGGTTTTAATGTGACTTCTGAGCTTCGGCTATAACGTCTAGGCCAGGTTTAGGGTGTTACAACTAAATTGACTAGTCAAAGAGCTTACAATCAGGACTCTCATTTATAATTATTTCGGTTATTGTAGGCCGACAACTACTGATTACGGTTGACACTTGTCAGTTTCTATTAAAGGGAATTGAGGTTATATATATGTATGAGAAGGGTTCGTGGGGGAAGTTTCTTCTTCCTTCAATATTACACTCTGATTCTTTTTTCTTAATTTTAATTGTATCTCTTCCTCATTAAGCTAGAAGCGAAGGTCCTTAATTTAATTAGTGGTTGTTCCACCTCCTGGTAAGTATTATAGCTCTACATGTTAAGTTTTGATAGAGTAAGATTGTTAAGAGTTATATGAACAATAAGTCATAATGCAATGCCTTTTATGAGGGCTATTTACAATTGAGATGTTAGTAGTTTGTATGTAAATGGGTTTTAATGGTGAATTTGTTTCCTCAAGTAGTTGTTGTTGTTGGGTTGAGATGGATGTCCGAGCTTGGAGTTTCGAGCTACAGTTTAGGTAAGTACTAGGTGAGTCTCTATTATGACTCCTTGCATGTGAATTGTTCAAGTAGAGTTATATAAATGATTATGACACCTCGTTTAAATGGTAAGAATATAAGGAAAAGTAAAGATGCTACTTGTGTAATGATGATATGTATGAAATATTGACTGAATAGGAAGTTGAGTGGTAAGTATGCAGGTAAAGTATAATATGAAAAAATAAGAATAAATCAGGAGTGTGAGCAAATCTAGGTAAGTAAATTCAAGGTAAAATGTCCCTTGTGATGTTCTAGTAGGGCAAGTATATTGCTTACTAAACTGGCATATCACGATACGAAACTAGCTGCAAGACCATATAGTTGAGAACCATGGAAATGTATGATATGAAAACACTCATGGTGATGCCTCCAGTAAGATAAAGGCTGGACTGGCAGATCATGGTATGAGAATGTGTAAGTTCATGTGGTTGAGACTTATGGCAAGATATGACTGTATGAATATTCATGGTGATACCTTTGGTAATGTGTAGATCGAACTGATAGATCACGACATGAAGTTATGTATAAGTCCATGAGGGAGAAACCCATGACACATTCTATGAAAGTCTATCGGGATAGTAAACACGTGATTTTATATATCTTCCTATATGACGTGATCTGTTAAGCCTTTTTCGCAAGTTCTGTATCACCTTATTGGCGTATTCAATGATATCTATATGGTAGAATATTGTTATTCGCCCTTGTTAGAAGTTCTGGATAAGTTCTGAGAATTCTTTGATAGATAAGTTTATGATAAGGTTATGATAGGTTTGAAGTTAATTTGGTTGAATCAGTCCGGTGATGTAATTGAATAAGTCTTAAGAGAAGTTTCATAAAAAGATGTGTGTATCTATGTTCAGAGAGGGTATCCACCATCGTAATCTATTAGTTTAGAATATGGGTGTATTCATAGTTATGAAAGACATAAGCAATTGTCAATCTGAGTTCGTCTATGGTATATAGTGCTGAAACCTGAGTATTTGGTATCCGTCATATCTTAAAAGTATCTTGTCTCACTCTGGAATCTTATGGAATTTGAGCTATTTGTCATCTTGGGTAACTTTGTGTTTTGAAACAAAGATGTGTGTAATTATTCTGAATGATCTGAATAGTTCATTATTAGTATAAGCCTGTATTGGGTTTGAATTAGAATATGACTTGATTGGTAAATTGATGGTATTCAACTCATCGTAGGAATCTGCCAAATATGTAAGTATCCGCCAGTGAACATTGTCTGTGAACAACCGTTTTGGAATAAGTGTTTGTGTTAAGAGATGGTCTGCATGAAGTGGGCTCTAAAGAGATATTCTTTCGAAAAGTACTTTTGTTGTTCTAAGAGAAAGAAGATACTAATATATTGTTTGGAAAGATCTGAGGTCAGTTGGGCAGTTAAGTAGGAATCGGTACATTAAGTATAATAGTTGGCGTGTAGTTGCAAGCCCAAGATGATGATGGTGTTCACCCAAACAGAGACAAAATCAAATCTTTGAGATGAGTAATTCAACTAAGAAGATCCCAAGGTATTTTGTATTAAAACTCACTAAGTCCGTGTAACTTACAAGTGTTATGTTTATGTTTCGGGTATTGTTGAAGAGTGAGTACACCAGGAGGGCTGATTCCAGGAATACGCAAAGGAAGCGGCGACCCGAGATATTATGCATACATTGGACTATTTGGAAAAGTGGTGTATTGTAGGATTACACTATAGAAAGTCCGTCTTTAGCAAATTTTTGTGTTGTAATAAGTTGTAACAAGTCTAATGTATTGAAAATTTGCTAAGTAAAATGTAAAGTAGTACCCGAGATCCGGACCCGGTGAATCAGGTTGGGTTAAGGGTGTTACATATGCTACTTGGGATAAAGATGAGGGATGTTACAAGATAAAAACTTTTCATAGTGAGCATCAGTGTTACAAAAGAGGAGGGATGTTACAAAATAGCTAATTTCAAGTTGATAGAGAAACATTTTTTAGAGCAAAGTTATGATAATGCCTAAATTGAAGTTAGTTGAGATGCAGAGGTTGGCTAATGAAGAATTTAATCTTGGGATATAGTGCCCTTAATGAAGTATTTTCATTTATATGCACTTGTACTTTTCGAACAAATTGGTTTAATAAAATATACATTACTTACAATAATATCCTTTGTACATTGTCCTCAATGGTTTTTGCACGCAAAGCAAAATTAAAACAAATATTAGCTCAATGATCATATAATATTTAACTAATACTAAACGGTATTATGTGGTCGGATCGTAACACGAAAAAACAAATTATATTAGTAGATAATCTAAACATGTACTTAGTATGAGACAACTGATTCAAAGAAAAATATGTCGTCTATCAAGTCTAATTGGGGAGATACCTTGTCTTGGGTATTGGAGCGGATGATTCCCATAAGATAGAGATATAAATGTGGCTGACTGGATTGATAGTACTTCGAACAGGACCCAAGTAGAATTGATCCTAGATCTATTTACATATTTATTCACTTGTAACACTCATAGTGTGGAATACCTTAATCCTAAGTGGATGATACATTATAGACTATGTATGCATGACTCGTATACTTTGATTTAAATGAAATCCTGAGTTCAAATAGATTAGGAACCAATAGTTGGTATGTTGGGTATATGATTTCTGTAGTATGTAGCATCATTCCACAAATGATATTCTCTTATTGACATTACATGATAAATGAAATTTAAAAATGGTTACGGGTCATGTCTTTGTGATAAATGACTTAATTACTATTTAATAGTAATTGACTTTTCATGAAAAAAGATGTAATGATTATCACGAGATAAAATAGGATCACGTTGAGAGAAAGAATTTATCTTAAAGAGATTAAGGATATCCTATGAGGGTAACACACTTATAATAAGGGAGAGATCAGTCACTATACTTTAGTGGATGCCACATTAGTTGCCAAAGCAACTACTGACAAATTCATAGTAAAATCATCATTTCACACCATCAAATTAGCAATCAACAATAACACAACATTGAATACATGAACATTCATTTCTGGGCCTTATACAAGCATACGAATGCTTTAAAGTCAACCCGAGATGAAAAATACCTAGATATTAAAATACACAATTACTCAGTCATTCAAATACTCAATCATGTCATAAATACCTAGATATTAAGATACACAATTGAATTCGAACCTTAATTGAGCTTACTAAAGGTCTTTTATAGACTCGAGCATGAGTTAGGACCAAATTGCAATGTTTTTAAAATTTCCAGACCATGTATCTATACCCATTATAAGTACAAATACCGATATAAGCTTCTATGTTTCAGAAAAATTAATTTAAATCATAAGGTATCAATACTCAACTCATAGTACTGATACTTACCTTTAGGTATCGATACTTTCTTTTGGTACCAATACCATTTTTGCATTATGTTTATTTGAAAATGGATTTAAAAATAAAAAGTACCGATACTCTGGTAAAGGTATTGATACTTAAGTATCAAAATGTCAAAATATACCATTTGGTTCCTTTTCATGGCAAAACAAATTTGAGTTCAAATGGTGACTTAAATACAGCACAAAGGCCTACACAAAACACTCCAAATGCATACCAAACATGCCATAAAACTATTCCTAATTCAAACAACTTAATAAGTTGTACAAACTCACTTAACATGTTTCCAACCATTCAACCAAGTGCCCTATTCATATTCAAATTATATAATTGAATTTTCAATTTGCTATTCATATTAATTCCCTTATATAACCCATCATATTGTCCAAAACTGTAATGACCCTTTATTGATGACGAAAAATGTAGTTTTGGGACCCCATTTTTGTAAACCAAACCCGTAAATATTTTTATTAAATATTTACAGAGTTATTTTAGAAGTGAATTGAATTTTGGTCAGGTAATTTTGTCGAATTAGTGCTTAATTAGGGTACAAGGACTAAATCATAAAAGTTTCAAAAGTTAAATTGTTAATGAATCATTATGTAGAACTTAGCTAAGGGGCTCATGAGGTAATTAAACTATTATTCTAGTAATAATGGATGGAAGCATAGGTTTTAATTGTTAAAAATGTTATAAAATTATAAATAAAATAAACAAAACATTAGGTAATAAAAAATATGAAAGTGGGGAGAAAGAGAAAACATGAAAACTTTCATGTTTTCAATCGAAGTTGGAGAATAAGAAATCTCAACACACAGCCTTAGGGTTCAAAATTTTCAAGCTTCAATTGCTTACGTTAACCCAGATTCCTCGAAAAGAAAGGAAAAGACAAAGTCATCGACGAGTAACTTGGAGTTTGCGGTTTGTATTTCTATAATCCGAACTAATTAATTTTGTTCCATTATGAATTGTTTGCACGGTAAGATAATAAGGTCAGTTGGTTTTTGAGAAAAATGTTTTAGATTGATTTGGTTTAAGATTGAATTATAAATGTAACTTTGAAATAATTACCCTATTAATTGTTCAGGCAGGGTCAGGTATATTGCCATGTCATAGGATAGGAAAAGTTCAGGGTTATATGGCTACATGTCGGGGAGTGTTGAGCACCCCATTTTTCGATTATACCGACCAGCACTAAGCGTAACTTATTATTTTTGGATTTATCCTATATGCACTATGTTCCAAATTGGTGTGATGGTTGGATCTGCGTATCCGTTTGAGTCCAAGTCAGGTTAATAGAGAATTAAAATATGGAAGTGAAATGAATGAAATCATGAAGAGATTCAATATGAAATTTTACTATGTTGATTGAAATATAAAGTTTGAAATTCAAATGAGAAATATGATAACAAATCGCTGAAGTAGCATTTATGAGATGAATTTATCAAGTATCGAATTGTGTTTGAACAAGTAGTTGATAATGTCAGTTAAGATTAATTGGAATATGCATCTTATGAACTTAATCTATGTTTTATTATTATTTATAATATGATTTATTTTTAGATTATAGAAATACCACTAAGTTATACTCAACGTACGATTTTGTTTTCCGTGCATAAGTTAGGTTCTTTTTGGTTTGACTACCAACACCAGCATCCAACGACAATTTCAGACTCGAAGTATTGGTGATGTTTCTACTTGTTAATGGCATGTACCTATGAGGGTCATATGTTTTTATAATGTTATGCTTTGGATGAAATTGGCATTTTGAATGTTATGTGTGTATATATATAAATAAATGTTGGTAATAATCTTTGTTGTTGATGATCTTGTTGAATAGTTTAGGCATGTATGCTTAATTGCTTATATGGTGATTAGATAATGTGCCTTAAAATAGGTTTGGTAAAATGATTGGTATGCAAATGCTAAGTTTGAAAGAATTTGGTAAGTCTTGGTGTATGTTGCATGGTTGATATTGAATCATTATAAGGTGTTGTAAATGGTTAAATGATGTGTGCCATGTTGATTGTCTTTAGGTGTCATTTGAGGCATATTGGAATGGTTCCAATGTGACATTTGGTTGATAAATTAGTGAATTACATGCATATTATAAGTAGGTTTGATTATGTTTCGGGTCATGTTGGTTTATGGAAAAATGTTTAGGGTTGCTTTGAGACCTAAAGATTATTTTTTGTGACACACATGGTTCCAAGACACGACATCAGGCTGTTACACGAGCTAACACACCCGTGTGACCTATTGATTTTGTACCTACATGGTTGCACATAGCAATAGCCTGTTACACAGCCTGACGACACGATCGTGTGAGAATTTTTGAATAATTACACTTTTGACCCACATGGCCTCAGTGAGTTACACAGTTTGTTCGCATAGCCGTGTGACTCCAACCCACACAAGGTCATCCTGTTACATGGTTTGACCATAGAACCATGTGTCCCATCCTCGCATGGCCTCAACCTTTCACACGATCAAGGGACACGGCTGTGTGACCCCTGTTTACGATATTTTCTTATTTTTTTGTAATTGTTTCAAATTGATCCCTGATTGATACTAGGTTAATTTCAGAGCTTTCATAAGTTTGAATTAAACCCAAAATTGGTTGTATCACATGATATACTTGCTATATGTGATTAATTAATATTGAAATAAAAATTTGAACTATGAATTGTATGTAAATGTTTCGTATTTGTCTGTAACATCCCATTACTCAGGTTCGACGACCGGACAGGTAAGGGGTGTTACGTATATTGGTGCATATATGAATATTAGCTTCCCACCAACAAACATTAAACAATATTTCAACTAAATCATAAACCCATAAGATGTAACATATGTAAATACCTATGTACATGATTCAAAACATACTATTTCAACCTATTCATTTTCACTTGCCAATAATCCAGCATTAAGTAAGTTTCAACATTCAAACTCAACAGTCACATAAAATCTATGTACATGCCACAGAACTGAGCTTAGAACGATAGAAAGAATATCGAATCAATAACAGGATAGTGTGAGATACTTGACGATCCGCTAGACACGTTCTATAAGTTGGTGATCTACAGGGAAAGGGAAACAACGAGGGTAAACATATCAAATGCTTAGTAAGTTCACAGGTATTTAAACAACAACTTACCTCAAATTACAACTTAATTCGATAACAAACTAGCTTACGAGTATGCCTAAACATGGCAACCACATATCAACAAGGTGAGTATCAACATATATCATATCGTATAGTAATTCAAGCATATAATATTCCCAAACACTTATAATCAACATTTAATCAATTCCATATCATTTTCCATATATTATCAATAATACATCCAAATTCAATATATATTGTTTCATTATTCGAATTCCAAATCAAAATCATTAATTCATCACATTTTTATCTCGGCCTTCTGGGCTCATAAAATAAGATTGCATGATCTTTCATAAATCACAATATGTATTTGTATCATCAAATCATATTATCAAATTAATTCATATATCATTTATATAATTTACATTTTATACCCCTATTAATCTACCTTTGACTCGAACAGATACACGGATCCAACCAACACACTAATTTGGCAACAAGTGCCTCATCGGACAATGCCGAAGTAAATCGTTTGTGCCCAATGCTCATCAATGTGTTTGGCACTCAGTGCCTTATTGATGTAACCGAAGTAAAATTTGTGTCCAACACTCATCAACATGTAGTTGAAGTAGCCCATACTCTATTTATCATATGGCATGCCAACTATATCCGACTCTACTTAAATAGTTAATGGGTAACCAATAATCAAATTTTTTTATAGTTCTATTCTTTTTTTATCGATCTCAATATCACCAATTCATCAATCAAGACATCATTTAATACATAGCTTAACACTATTCATTACAATACTAAGACAATTTCACAATTTCATCAACTTATACTATTTTCAATTCTATTCAATTTAGTTCTCTATCTCAAAAATCAAACATAATCATATCATTTTTATTTGATTCAACTAATTAATCTCAAATTGAAATTTGTTATATTCAATTTATAAGTCAATTTGTCATTTCTTTACGATTTAGTATATATCTCACCTCTGTACTAAATTGCAAACAATTCAAACTAATATTTGATTTGTCGTAATTCCTTGTAGCAGATAAAACTATTTTCCATACTTAATGAGCTTATTGTTATAATATGAAATCTGATCTTATTACATTTGAAGATGCAATAGAATCTCAAGACTCTACTTTTTGGAAAAAAACTATTAATAATGAGATGGATTCAATGATGAAAAATCAAACTTAGATCTTAGTTGCTCTTCCATCGGGTTCCAAACCAATAGGTTGTAAATAGATCTTTAAAAAGAAAATGAAGGTTGATGGAACCATTGATAAATTTAAAGTAAGGTTGGTAGCCAAAGGTTTTACACAAAAGCAAGGCATTGATTACTTTGGTACCTATGCTCCAGTAGGAAGAATTGCTACGATTAGACTCTTAATATCACTTACCTTAATGCATAATTTGGTTGTTCACCAAATGGATGTTAAAACTGTATTTTTAAATAGTGAATTAGAAGAGGAAGTGTACATGGAACAATTGGAAGGATTTATTATTCTAAGACAGGAGCATAAGTTAAATCTCTATATGGGATTAAACAAGCACCAAAACATTGATACCAAAAATTTGACAAGGTTATTCTAGCTAATTGCTATAAAATAAATGAACCGTATAAGTGCATAAATAACAAATTTGAAAATGGAAAAGATGACATAATTTGTTTATATGTAGATGACATGCTCATATTTGGCACGGATTTGGAATAAATAGAAAACATAAAGAAATTTTTGTCAAACAACTTTGCTATGAAGGATATGGGCATAGCAGATGTTATTATTGGAATTAAAATAATCCAAGAGAAAAGCACTATAGCTTTATCACAATCACATTACATTGAAAATATGCTTAAAAAGTTTGATGTTTTCAATTGTATACCGACATCTGTACCCATGGATCCTTAAATAAAATTAATATCTAATGCTAGTAGGAAAATTGATTAATTGAAATATGCAAGTCTAAGTGGTTGTCTCATGTACATAATAACTTGCACAAGACCAAATGTTGCATATGCTGTTGGGAAATCGAGTAGGTACACAAGTAATCCAAGTAGTTTGCATTGGCAAGCTTTGAATAGAGTACTTAGGTACTTAAAGAAAATTATTAACTATGGGTTGTGCTAATAACGGATATCCTTCAGTTTTAGAAGGGTATTTATATGCTAGTTGGATTACAAGTTTTGGAGATCATGCTTCTACTAGTGGTTGGATCTTCATTCTTGGTGGATGTGTCATTTCTTAGGGTTCCAAGAAACAAACATGTGTTATTGATTACATCATGATAGTTGAATTTATTGCATTTGTCGTTGCATCTAAAAAAGCAGAATGGTTAAGAAATTTGCTTTATGGTGTACCTCTATGGCCTAAACCAATTTCACATATTTTTATCTGTTGTGATAGTGAGCCTACTCTAACAAAGGCATATAGCCAAATATATAATGGAAAGTCTAGACACATTGGATTAAGACATAGTTATGTCCAACAATTAATCTCTGACAAAATGTTCACTATTAATTATGTGAGGTTAAGTGAAAACTTGGCATATCCTTTTACAAAAAGTCTTGCTAAAGATATAGTCAACAAGACCTCGAAAGGAATGGGACTCAAGCCCATTAATTAGAGTCACCCATGATGGAAACTTGACTTAACGCTTGGTACAACGTCAAGTCTTGAGTTTAATGAGACAAAGTACATCATTAGTATGTGACTGCTAGTACTATAAATAAATCCATCCTAAGATTAAATTGCTAGGTAGCGGTAATGATAGGGAAGTATGAGTAATGTACTCTTAATAGACTCATAACACAAATATGTTAGAGTGTTATAATTATGGGAACATCTTGATGGGATCTACCTATGTGAGTGTGAAGTGTGACCTCTTCTAGGAGCTCAAGGGCTTGGCTCTAACAACACACATGAAAAGAGAACACAGACACATTGCCATAATAGTGTCCCTAGATACTATGCATTGACCGGTGTTGAAATCATTGTGTGAGATGTGTTTGGTTAATCAAATAGAATAGTTGGTTCAAAGCTTAGTCTGCCATGTAATTTCAATTAACTTTAACATTTTTTCACTAAGTAAATGTTCAATCGTAAGACACATTCATTTATGCAAATTGATTTACAAGATTATCAAAATCTAAAATATTTTAAAAATAAGTGTTGATTGTTGGAACATTTTCAAATATTTATAGTATTCCAATAACTATAAATGAAAGGGTGTAATATCTTTTGGTTATTGATCAAGAGTTATATCACTTGATTTTATACAAAGAATTATAACTATACAAAAAATATTACTTGATTAATTATGAGATATTAGTTGAATAATTATGTCACTTTTAACGATGTGATTATTCAGAAAAGACACCTTGAAAGTTATGTCTCTATGAAGAGACATGAGAGTTCATATAAATAGGATTGAGATTTCATTTAAAAAATATACCCAAAAAATTCTCAAAAAGTTCTTTCTATCATTCCTCCATCTTCTATTATTATTAGATTGTTCTTTATAGAAATTAATTTTCTTGTTATACTCTGCTCAATGCTTAGTGGATTATTTTCATCCGTGCAAAACGTAAATAATCACCGGGCTTCATTGTATCCTCGACGTTTGTTTGCTTGAAACTCATTTGCACACCAAGTATAGGTGAGGGAGAATATAACTTTAAAAATAGTGGCTTGATACACGCCTTGTAGCCTTGTCCTATTACGTTGTTTTTCTATTTGAGTTGTTATTGTGTTCTATTGATGTGTTCGAGATTTTTCTTACCGAAATTCCGCACTAACAGTTGTGAACTTAAATATAAGGATCCAATTGTTTATATAAATTAACCAATAACCCAATAAAGCAGAAACACATTTTGGATGTGAGGCCTTCTTTTAGTACAAACAAATTAGATTTGGCTAAGATTTCGCACCCAATTGTGTTGTTAATTTGTTCTATTTGCTTGCTTTGTGCCCACCAAAAGCTACTGGTTTAAAATTGATCAACACAGATTACAGCGTATCTACTAAAATCCTAGATATCTATCCTGTCTTATCTATAATTTTGAGAGTTAATCAAAAGCAAAAAGATTTAAAAATATATCATACTAGCAACTACACGTCCAATGGAATCGTTGCAATTTACTTTTGCAGGGGTCAAATTATGATTTTCCAGCCCTTCGAGGTTAATAAAGGACCTTTTCTAATTAAAAAATGCTATCTACAGAATCTCTTGGGATCTTTCACTTCATATTATAAATGCCTACATAGGATTTCCAAACTATATAATAATTGTTTTAGTGGACAATTCACTTTCTTGCACTAAAAACTACATTAAGCCTCTGAGTGGACAGTGCCACTTTCCTTCCATTATCTTTACATGCAATGGCCTCCTTATATATATAACCTCTCAATCTCAACTCATCAACACAAAGAAATCCTCACCAAAAATCCATTACTGTAATCAGCAAAGAAATCTTTTTTCTCAATGGGTATCCCTCATTTCCTTATTCCCTCTCTTTGTTGTGAACTAAAAGTCTTGCAAGCCAGAAACATAGAGCCAAAGTACCCTGGAAATCTTTTTGTGAGATACTATCTTTTTGCAGGAAGCAACAAGAGAGTTCAAGTAGACAGCCATGAGATCTCCTCAAAGTTGGACCCCATTTGGAATGAATCCTTCTCCTTGGAATGCTCGGGAACCCAAGAATCTATCAATGGCCTGAAGCAACAAACCCTAGTTTTTGAGCTCCGTTGCAGGAGCAAAATGATGCCAGTTCTTGGAAAGGTGGGGAAGTCAAAGCTTTTGGGAAGAGCTGAAATACCATGGAAGGCTGTTTTAGAATCACCAAACATGGAGATTGAGAAGTATTGGGTTACCATGTCAGTGAATGATCGTGTTCTTGAAAGTCTTAAGCCTCCTTCATTACAAATATCAATGAAATTAGTTCAAGGTCCAGCAATTGGGGAAAAAGAGAAGAAGAAGAAGAGAAAACAAAGTTTGAAGAACAGCTGGGCTGGATGTGGATGCAAAGATGTTGGTGGAGGGTGCTGCAGGTGTGCAGATTATGAAATATTTGCACTAGCGGCGGCTATGGAAGCAGTTTAGCCGCAAACCAGTTCTCAGCAAAGTCAGAAAAAGAAAAATCCAATTAAAAACAATGTTTAACTTGTTGTTGAGAGATTCTTTTTCTTTTAATTAACAATGTAGAGAGAGATTCCATTCTATTTAACTCATTTTATAGATTCAATCGGGCGTAAATTCCCTACTCTCTACTTTAGTTTTTTTTTTTTCCTTATTGAGCTTTCATTTATTTTAATGAATTTTGTATCGCAAACTTGAAAATTTGTTATTACATTTAATTCTCAGTAAACTAAAATCTCATAAACAACAAACAATTAAAGCACAAAAAATTTCACGACTTAAAAATGAAATTAACATACTGCTAACAGAGGATTTGCTCTCAACCCTCCAATGAATGTTCTAATTTTATATTTTATCAAGTTTTAAATAATTTAATTAAAATTAAAGAATAGATTAAACATGGATGAATGTATAATAATTTCATAAATTTAATTGATATTTAAAAACTAAAATTTTAGAATGGTCATAACTTAAATCAGAATAATTCATTTTCCTCTTGTGTAAGCTTTAACTTTAATGTGTAAATAGATATTCATACATATAATATATTTTACATTATATATAGCTTGCTGCTTGCATCAGTACTTCTAATATGAGTATGAATACTACTAGTTTACCCAAAAAATGTGAACTTTCATGGCACTTCTTTTAAACATTCTTTTAAAGTTTTTAACGTATGTTATACTTCAACTTGGTTTGCCTTGGAAGAAACGGTGTGACATTTTATGCTTAATTG
>JABEZY010275130.1:0-21436 GCA_013467495.1 Gossypium gossypioides
TTTTATGATGAAAGATATTTTATCATTAAATATCTTGTAGCAACATTGTAATGACGATTGATTCTTGGAGTCAATTAACCATTTCAATCATGCATATTGTTATATTGTAATAATCATCTTTGAATATTTATTATAAAATTCTAAGATATATTGAAGTACAAAATGGGTAAGTGATGTAAGATTAGAAATAGATATTAATATTTAATTTTTTTTAAAGAATTATGTTTAAAAATTAAAAATAAATAAAAAATCAAATTGAATAGAGCGGGATGGATGAAGATAGATGTATTTAACATTTGTAGAGATGATAGTGATTTTCAAGATTATATATCCATGATAGAGCGGGCTGAATAGTGGGGCAAAACGTGCCAATTATGGAGCGATGATGGAGTTGAGAATATATATCTTGCCCTTACATCCCTAAACGAGGATGTTTATTTAACGTTTTGTGGTACTCTTCGCTATTTTGTTTCTTTTCTTTATATATAGATGCCTGCATTTGTGGCTTATTTGTTATTTGGTTTGTTATTTCTGGCATTTTTAGTTTAAAAAATCCATTTATGCTGGGAAGTACTCTGAGAAAAAATTAAAAAGTTCAAAGATCATGCATTAAACTAATGGATAAAGCTTGATTGGAACTAAATATGTACACAAATTAAATGAGTATCATCTCTGCATATAAAGAAAGGATTGTATAAAACTGAAATACCGTGTCATTTGTATCCCTTTTCAATAAGAGCATGCCAATTCAACATTTTTATCATAAATTTCTATCTTTTCATCCTAAAAAAAAAATCAAATCCAACATGGTTTACTGAAATTTAGGATGAAAATGCTGAAGTAGCATGCTTTTATCGAAAAGGGATACAAATGACATTGTATCCCGATTTCACATAATCCTTTCTCCTACATATAATTGTTCAAATTTAGCGACCAACTTCACACAATGAATTAGTTATTGAAGGTAAGCCAAATATATTTGATGGTGAAGATGCATTATGCGTCAGTACAAGCATCTTTCTTAAAAGATCTAGCATTCCTACCTTAAAATTAAGGACTTGAACTGCCTACTTTATTTAGGGCCATAAGTTGTGATCTGAGTGAGTGCACCAAATTTCAATAGATATCGTACATTTCACTTGTTTCTCATCAAATACCATATTCATTATTTTGTCAACGGCTGAAAGAAGGTTGTCTTGTTCAGAGAGATGCCAAACCCAGTCTATCGGTCCAATGTCATAATTTCTAAGATCTTTGTACCTTCTATCACAATCTCTAAGCTAACAACCCCAAAGCTAAAAACATCTGACTTGCAGCTAGGTCTCCCTGTCTTTATATACTCTGGAGCCATGTAGCCTAATGTTCAAGCTAAATCGGTTGTGGGTGGTCTTAGATCATGGTCCATTAGTTTGGCTAACCTGAAATCACCTAACTTCATATTAAATTTGGAATACAACATTACATTAATAGTTTTGATGTCCTGCTGCACCATGCATTGCTCCCAATCATTGTGAAGATAATCCAATGCGTTTGCTAAACCAAGGAAAATCTTGTACCTAATATCCCAAGTGAGGGCGCAAAAATTTTTTTTTTTTGTTACCATCAAAGAAGACAATAGAGGAGGAGGAGAAGAAGAAGAAGAAGAAGAAGAAGAAGAAGAAGAAGAAAAAGAAGAAGAAGAAGAAGAAGAAGAAAGAGAAGAAGAAGAAAAAATGGACACACCAACCTCTATACATGTTTGTTCTTGTGGTTGCCTAGCTAGGTTGAGACTTCATGGTCGAATTAAAATCCAAGTAGGAGATTTTTCGAGTGTCCAAATTATGGGAATGGGAGAAGGCATTGTTATTTTTTCTACTGGTTTGATCCACTTATGGCACATTGTGCAAAGGTGGTGCTTATTAGATTGTTAAGGAAAGTGAGAAACTTAGAGAGGGAGAAGAGAAAGGAACCTATTTTAATTGCCAAATCAGACTATCATTTGGAAGGTAATAGATCTTAACGGTAGATCATTTCATAACAAAACGATAACATCAGTGACTAAAGCATAACATTTTAAACATAAATGACTAAAATGTAACCTGAGGCAAACAAAAGTGATTATTTTGGTAATTTACCCTAAAACTTTAATTTGGAATCAAAACATATCAATTCTACTTATTCAAATTCAACCTATTCAATCATGCATTTAGCCATTCAATTCTATCATTTTTCTTTACCATTTCATACTCAAATATGCCATTTACACAACTCATTTCCTTAACCAAAAGCATACCATATCAACAAGCCTTACCATATGGAAAAATCATACATAACATAAAATTCAAGCTATGTCATTATTCAAATTTAACCAAAACATAAAACCTATATACATGCTGCAAAATCGAGCTTTGAAATAATTAAAAGATTACTGGATCAATAACAGGATAGTGTGAACTTCTTGATGATCCATTTGACATGTTTCGTAAGTTGGCAATTTACTGGGAAAGGGAAAACAACGGGATAAGCATATCGAATGCTTAGTAAGTTTATAGGCATTAAACAACAACTTAGCTCAGTTTACAATTTAATAAAATAAGCTACTTAGCTTGATAAGTTTGCCTAAACATGACAATCACATATCAACAAGATGAGTTCAACATATAATCGTATCATATAGTAATTCAAACATATAACATTCCAATTCAATTATAATCAAAATTTCAATGTCATTTACATAATCAATCAACATTTAATTAATTCAATATCAAATTCATACCATTTTTTGAATCAAATTGAATGATTTGTTACATATCATATCAATATTTTGGATTTGTATATCTAGTTTGCATAATCTTTCATATACTATCAAAATTCATATATTATAACTATTCTTTTAAGAATTATTTCACAATATCAATTTAGATGATATATCATTATCAACTATACATTTTATGTCCTTGTTAACCTGACTTGGACTCGAACGAATACACGGATCCAACCAACACACCAAATTTGGCACCCAGTGCCTCATTGGAAAGTCCGAAGTAAAAGTTATGCCCAGCACTCATCGACAGGTGGTCGAAGCAATTCATACTATCATGTCATTAATAGGGTACACAGATACATGGATCCTATGGCAACTTTGCTCACCGTAGCTATACTATTAATTGATAGGTGCATATATATATTTTTATTGATAAACCAATGTTGTTATCTATACCTTATCAATAAATAATAGAAACACCAATCATTGATAAATATATATATATTTTAAAAATAATATGGGTGGGCCTCAAATTAGTTTGTGTTAGCTATTTACAAATATGAGCGAGCTTGAACAAAATTTTAGACCCATATTGCGAGTCGAGACAAACTTGAACAAAGATAAAATGTATTAATATCATACCTAAGCCCAACCTAAACTCAGCCAGGCCTATGAACACCTCTATGTGTTAGTACCTAAATCTTCAGATGATTAGTGCAATACGGGAGCCACCGCGGCTAAACTGACCAACTTTCTTCATAGAGGATAAGATGTCTATCTGGTATATGCACAACTCATAGAAAATTTTGTATAGTAAACAAAAAAAATAAGCGTATTTCCTCTCTTTAATCAGAAGTATCTAATACTACTATGAAAAATTGGCAGAAACGTTTTGGTACTAGAGGTGGCAAACGGATGGGTTCGAAAGAGCTTGGATCAAGTTGTTTTTAGATTTGGATTATCTTGAGCTTGGATCAACTAGGATTTGGGTCTTTTTGGGCTCTGATTTTTCTCAAAGTTAGATTTTCTTGAATTTATATCAAGTTGGGTTAGGCAGTTTTAGACAGATTCAAATAATTTTAATGTTTTATAAATTAAAATTTGAACGTAATAATTAGTTTTATTTTTTGACCTACAAATTGGTACCTAAACTGTACAAGTTTCTCATTTTGGTACTTATTTTTTTTGTCGCAAGTGGTACCTATTCTTCTGGGCTTCTTGTATAAGTGTCAAAATTTTAGGCTTCATGCTTTTGATCAAGGTTTGTAAAAAAAAAAATTTTCCTACGCATAAATAGTAAAGAGATAGCAATATAAGGAATAGATTCGATCCCACAGAGACTTAGATATCTAAAATTTTCGTTTAATTTAACCAAGTTGCATGCTTAGGTAGTTGTCGTGCTCAAAACTTGTGACAATCTGTGCAAAAAAAAAAGATTTAAATATGATAAAAGTAAAAATAATTAAAATAGAGACAATAATTAAAATAAACAGAAACAAACTTAAATAGAATAAACCGATGTGATGATATTCTAGCTTTAGGCTTGATTATTGTTTCAGTTTCGAACTAATCTTTGATAACAAGTTTTTCCTTCAACTGATAAGTCAATTATGGTGATCGAGGATGCCTCAAACCACTAACCCTTCTATATATAAAGTAACTACAATAATGCCCAACAACTAACCCTTACTGAACAAACAACCATAAAAAATGTGTCCACGATTTAGCTTTTCAATAGCCTTGTGAACTAGAATGGCCCAACTCGAACCAACGATCTTAACTATGCATTTCATTTAAATCTGATTGTTATTCCCATTAATAGATGATGCATTAAGATGATGCATGCATCCTATTTTAAAATTTGGAAAACATTTGTAAGTTGTTGCAACAATAATTCCTACACCCATTGAATTAAATCACCTTGCGGCAATCTTAATCAACCAGTAAGAACACAAATTTCCATCCAATTAATACATGAAACTAATCCCTTAGGTATTCACACATATTAATAATATTTTCATGTTTGGCCATCATTCTAACTTAAGTATAGCTTCGTGGGAAGTTACTTAGCTAGAATGATCTTAGGTTTATAACCATCAACTCAACATCTATCTTAACATGTACCACAAATGAATCGTCTCAGGACAACCTCAACGAGTAACATGTATGATTAGTTTTCCTCTATAAAAAAAGTTCCTCGGTGAATTTCACATGATAATGTTGGAAAATAACCATGTTTGAAAATGGTTTTCTTGCATAGCGAAAAATAAAAAATTTAAAAACCGACCAGGTTTGTGATATTTATAGGAATAAACCTTAACTGAATTCGTACCTGTGTTTTTGGATAAGCAGATCCTTGATATTTCCTAGCTTTCAACCAACGATCTTCTCCACTATTCTCATACCATGAACTGCTTCGAGTGTAAGCTCGAACCATTTGAATCAAAACATAGAACAAGAAAATGTTTTCCTTTTAGGGTGAAAACGAAAATTCTCTCTTCTTTAATAGAAACCGATAAAATTGTTATTCTGAAAAATATGTTTATAAGTTGAGAATAAATTCACTCTAGTTTTTGGTAGAATAACAATCTCTCAATAATTGTGTAAATAGCTCTACCAGTGCCATCCATTTATAAGAAGAAAAGGTAGAAATATTGTAGGGTTGTAGAGTTTTATTTTCAATAGAAAAACAACAACCTACTTAGGGTAGGAGAGGGGTGAACGACTCACCCTTGTATTTCTACTAGGGTTGTCGCCCACTTCATATTGTATGAGGGGTTTTGGGCTTTTCTCACATCGGGTCCAATTACGAGTATTTCTTAGGCCGTTTTGACCCAGTACTCTGTAATAAGATCCAACCTGATTCAGTTTTTTCTATTTCCCAAAATAAAATTCAATATTTCATATTAAATAATTTTCTCATCCAAATTTTATTCTAGTAAAATTTTGACGACTTTACCCCCTAATAAAATTTTAACTATTTTACCCCCTGATAATATTTTGATGATTTTACCCCAATAAAATTTCGAGAAAATTCGTTCAATATGTTATAACTCAACATGTTCACTATGACCGAATGTTTTATTTTAATTTTTTAGCTTTAAAACAATCCAAAAACATAAACTCATTCTTCCATCATTTTTTAAGTAATCCTATATAGGATTGCAAATTTCCATTTTCATTTCCATTATCGCGTGTGAAATTATATGCGAATTGTGCAAGTATACATGTCAGATCAAGTAATAAAGTGATAATTAATATTGACTCTATAGGGATCGGATTAGGTATAAAAATGGTCGAGTTGTTATATTGAATTATGATTAATGCTATGGAAAAACAAAGATAAGTATGTAGTGGTAATTTAAAGGAATAATAATGTGTGTGATATGTGTAACTAATAAATAATGAAAAATGCTATGACAAGTCAAGAGTGAAAATGCAATAGCAATTACGAGAATAATTACGTGAATAATATGCGAACAAATAAATAAACAACTAAGAATGTTATAGCAAAGATACTATTGCAAAGGATAAAGGGTCTACGATGTTGATTTGGAAGGTTGAGATAACTAAGAATCTATCCTTGCTTCCAGTAATGCCTTAGCAAAATCCTACTCAATCTACTGTTCAGAAAAGACCTAAAATGACCTACTTCTTTCGAGAGCAAGATCTCAAGTTACCTAGCCTGCGTTTATAGGCTTTAGCACGGTACCCTGCCTTATTTTGTCTTCATTCTATATGAACATTGCTCTATATCTAGAGTCTACTACAAGTATTTGTTGAGTACTTGCTCATATCATTAAACTACGGTCCAACTACTCCAACCTTTTTAGAATTAGATTGGTTTATGGGTATGCTGCACAGTCATCTATGTCTAGGGATTGCACGCATACAATTTAGAAATAAAAACAATTGAATGAAATAGTAAATTAATTCAGATCTGTACTTCAACCATTAAAGAAGATAAAGGTTTCATCATGTAATCCCAACCCTATAAGATTTAGCTCATGGGTCGACAATTAAAATTCAAAATCAAAATATTATTCAACATCATTTCATCAAATCAATTCACAAAGATTAATCAAGAAATAGCAAAAGAACTTCGAAAAGATTGCTTTCACTTATCCAGCCCACACTCTAGTGACACAGTGTCCTATGGTGGCTGAGAGAGACTGCCTTTATCTTTCTTTTCCTGTCATTGCTCACCCGCTACCTTCTATTTTTGCCTAAGGATCTCTCCTCTTTTGTGTTTGCCCCCTTTAGGGTTTCCTCCTTCTTGTTTTTCTTTTTTGTTGCCCCTTTTAGGTTTCATCCTTTGGCTTTTTATAAGCTTTTTCCCTTGGGTAAATCTAATCTACCCATGATTTTCTTCCTTTTTTTTTTTAGACAAATTTTTCTGGTACAAGTAGAGTTGGGTTAAAACTGTCATGCATTGAGTGTTGACTCGGTCTTCCTAGAATTGCCATGACATTCGTGTTGGCAAACTGTCCAACTTTTTGCCACGACAAACCTTTATTCCTTTACTTCTTTCTCTGCATCTTGCACTTGCCAATTACTACCAAACAAATCCTTCCCGCAAACAAGTAAAAGTAACATATAATAACATTTAAGCGTAGTCCAATCTTCTTAATGTAATGCAATAAAAATTACAAATGGAATGTCCTAAAATGCAGCTAAATTTACTTAAGGATAGGCAATTAGCTAGGTCAAAGGGCATGAAACATAACTCTTTTCAAGAGTTATCACACCCCCAAACTTGAGTTATTGCTTGTCCTTAAGCAAAATATGCATGAATGTAAGAATTGGGATAGCAAATAATTACCTTTGGATTGTTACATCATTTAATAAGCATTTTGTACTTCAATTCTCAGTAATCTTCTATGTCTAAAAATTTGATCAAGTTTCATACGCTTATTTAGCAAAAACAGTGCAAAATTTTTCCCTAAAAGAAAGAAAAATCCTAAGCACTCATGCAACTTGCACTATAGCTAGTGTCTCTTACTTTATTTAGTTCATCTTTTAACTAACTCAGTTTTCTTTATTTTTTTTTAATCTAGCCTTATACACACTCAAACACATACATATCAATTTATTATGCATATTTTTACTAAGGGTTTCAACTCGTCATATGATTATTTAACTCGACAATTACAATGGAACATACACTAAATTTTTGAATACTCAATCATGTCATGATTTGAAACTCACTCATGAAGCTAAGGCTTTTGAATAAAAACATGGATGGAGCAAACAACTACCCTATTAGCTATTCAGCCTATTACTATAGTGTAGTGCCCCTATACTACTTCTTATTATTTTTTACAGACTCTTACTCAAACTTGCTTTCCTAATCAACAACACAATTGAGAAAACAAAATGTTACTGACCTACTCAGCAGTTCTAAGTATTGAAGTATTTATGGAATTTTTTAGATATTTTTCCCCTTATATTTTCTTAAAAATTGCCAATTTATTCATTGTTGTGTATTGCAATTGTACTGAATTTAGCTTAAATATCTCTAAGTTTATCAAAAGAAACTTACTATAGATCAATTGTAATTGGAATTAGGACATCCTAATTTTAAGGGTCAATTTGCAAGCAAACTACCCTAAGGTAACGTAACCTAATCCATTGTCACAACTTTTTAAGTTTATAGAAGAATTAAGTTCCTCATTGAATATCACAGAAAAAAGATACACTCATCACAATCTAAATAATTTTTTTTGGCAGTTATGTGTACTATGTCAAAATGAATGGCAAATGAACAAAAATACTGAAACACACAAGCTCAACTAAATATCTAATGCAGTCTAGATGCACAATACACCTTTAAACCTAAGGGATGTATTGTCTTTAATGCATGTACATATATGAATCATGAATGCAAGAACATATATATGTACATAATGAGATGTAATAAAGGGAGAAAAACTTTTTATAATGCAGTGAGTGGTCTTTTGTGCACTCATCTTATAATGCATCAACCTTTTAAGCAAATTGAGTTGCACACCCTCCTATTCATTATCAAATCTTGTGAGTTCATCAATAATCCGATCAATCTCACAATCCTGTTCAATCATTGGTTCAGTAGAAGGAGGTGGAACAACCGCAGTGCTGTCCACTAGTGGTGTGGTTGAGGGATTTGCTTCCTCTTTGTCCTTACGGTTAGTATCAATACTGACATACTCTGTTTTCTCTAGTTCTTTCTCTAGAGCTTTGGGTGCATTCTCTTCATTGATAGGATTCGTCTCAATAGGCTCTGCGTCATCGACCCCTTTCCCTCCTGCAGTTTATTAAACAAAGGAAATGAAATAACTAAGAGAAATTTAAATCGACAAGATAAAATAAAAATAAAAAAAATTTTCAAGATGTTGAAGTTCAACATCCCAAAGATCAATAGATTGTTTGTCTCGCACTACATGAGCATCCTAGTAGTGTTTCAAGTACTGTCCATTAACTTTAAATGTGTGCCCCTCGTTTTCATGTCCTTAACATCAACAACTCCATGCAGATATATATGAGCTACCAAGCATTGTTCATCAAAATTGAAATGTCTATTTTGCTCCAACAAAGTGCACAAGAGACTCCACTCAAATGAATCTTCACCAATATTAGAATTGCTGTGGAAAAATCTCATGAACTCTTTCTCCACTACTATTTCTATCAAGTCAATGGCACGACATTCTTCATTCTCATCAGCATATTTCAGCATATTAAATACATTGAACGTGACCTGCTGATCATTCATCCTCATGGTCAGTTCACTTTTTTGCACATCAATTAAAGTTCTAACTGTAGCAAGAAAAGGTCTTCCAAGGATAATCGATACATTTTTGTCAGCTTCACATTCTAAAAAAATAAAATCGACTAGAAAGATAACTTATCTACTATTACCAGCACATCTTCAATTTTACCTTCTGGATGTATGTAAGATCGATCAGCTAGTTATAGCGTGACTGTTGTAGGTTTTGTCTTCCTAATTCCTAGCTTCTTGAAAATAGACAGAGGCATTAGATTTATACTTGCTCCTAAATCACATAATGTATTACCAATATAATGATTTCCAATTAAACACGAGATAGTAAAACTCCTTGGGTCATTCAACTTTGGAGGTAATTTATTCGTCAACATTGTTGTGCACCCTTTAGTGAGAGCAATAGTTTTAAATTCTCCGAGTCCGCGGTTCTTTGACAGTATATCATTCATAAATTTCACGTAATTGAGCATTTGCTCCAAATTTTCTACTAGCAGTATGTTGATATGATGTTGCTGATATTGTTCTGCTTTGACATTCTTATTGGCAATACGATCTGATTTTGCTGCAACATTCTGCTGTTTACCCTTTTCAGGTACAGTGTGCTTTTTAGATGGCTCTCGAATCTTTACATGGTTGTTATTCGAGTTATCCTCTCATGCTGTGACATCTTGAACAACGTCATTTAACTGAGTTCCACTTCTGATAGTGATGGCCTTGCACTGCTCTTTCCCTTGTGATATCAAATTCTTAATATCACTTGACAAAGTTCATTGTGGCCTCGAATTCAAAGCATTTGCTATCTACCCCACTTGATTCTCAAGAGCTCGGAGGGAAGCAGCTTGACTCTTAATTATGACATCATTCTTGGCCATATATTCCTCCAACAAAGCTTCCATAGATGATGATAATGCTGAGGCCTGACCTTGTTGTACATTTTGCCTCGGCATAGGATGATTATAACCAGGCGCTGAACTGTTGGCATTCTGTCTTGCATTATTATTAAAATTCCCCTCACCTTGATTATTCCAACTAGAGTTTGAATGTTTCCTACACCTTGGATTATAGGTTTTGGATTAGGGATTATTGTTCTGATTGAAATTATCCATGTAGCATATAGATGCTGGGTTTGATGGGCATTCATCGAACGCATGGTCTTCACCACAATAAACACATGCTAACCTGACTGCTTTTATCTTTTGAACTGCAGTTGGTATCTTCATCGTCTTGATCATATTCGTTAAAGATGATACCTGGGCTATCAATGAAGTGATTGCATCAAGTTCTATGGTACCAACAACTTTTTTACTCGTCCCAACTCTTGCGGTCGAATATTGATAATCGTTATTGGCAATCTTTTCCATTATCTCATATGCTTCATTATAAAATTTATCTAACAAAGTACCATTGGCAGAAGCATCAACAACCATCCTCATATACGGATTCAACCCATTATAGAATATCTCCATCTGAGTCTAGTGTTGAAATCCATGCATCGAACATTTCTGAACTAAGCTTGGCATTCATATTTGGAGGATTATACCATAGCAAAAACCTCTAGAAAAGATCATTCTATGATGCCACTATTCCCAACGACAAAACATTCAGCTATTCTCTCGCAAGATCTCTTAAAAATTATTGAAACAATTTAAGTAGTAGAGCATCTTCAAGAACACCTTGATGTCTAAACGAGTCACAACCCTCTAGAAAAAGTCTGAAATGCAATCTTGGATATTTAGTAGGTAATCCATTAAACTGTCTTACCATTTGCAACATCTGAAACATCACCATTTTCAACTCAAATTGCTGAGCTTGTATTTGTGGTCTAACTATCTCTGGTTCAGGTCATCCAAAATTAGAACAACATGCTCTTGAATTGGTTTGTCTCGGTCATCTATCACTCGACGAACAAGAGGATTAATATCCTAACCATTCAGATTATCATCTAGACCAGGTATAACCCTACGAACAGGAGGATTAGCATCCTTAGCATTCAGATTATCATTAAAAACAGGATCATTCCCGTTCTTAGCAATTTTTCGCAGTTCTGTCCGCCTTCTTCATAAAGTTCTCTTGATCTCTGGGTCAAAAGGATACCTTTTGTTAGTTGTAATGCCTCTTCTCATGCACTGATGACAAACCTATAGAAAATAAATATAACTAAGTTAAATAAACTAATGGAATTAAAGTAAAATAACCAAACCAAATTACACCAAATTGCTGATCCCCGGTAACAGTACTAAAAACTTGTTGCGTATGAAATGATATGCGAATTGTGCAAGTTTACACGTCGGATCAAGTAGTAAAGTGATAAGTAAGATCATCTCCACAAGGATCGAATTAGGTATAAAAGTGGTTGAGTTATTATAATGAATTATGATTAATGCTATGGTAAAACAAAGATAAGTATGCAATGGTAATTTAAAGGAATAATAATGTGTGTGATATGTGTAATTGATAAATAATGGAAAATTCTATGACAAGTCAAGAGTGAAAATGCAATTGTAATTACGAGAATAATTACGTGAATAATATGCAAGTGAATAAATAAACAAGAATACTATGAAAAATATACTACGGGAAAGGATAATGGTTCTACGTGGTTGATTTGGAAGGTTGGGATTTTTAAGAATCTACCCTTACTTTCAGTAATGCATCAGCAAAAGTCTACTCAAATCTACAGCTCAAAAGAGACCTAAAATGACATGCTTCTTTCGAGAGCAAGATCTCAAGTTACCTGGCCTATGTCTACAAGCCTTAGCACGGTACCCTGCACTGTTTTATCTTCATTCTATATGAACGTTGCTCTATGTCTAGAGTCAACTACAAGTATATATCGAGTACATGCTCATATCATTCAATTATGGTCCAACTACTCCAACCTTTTTATAATTAGATCAGTTTATGGGCATGCTACACAATCATGTATGTCTAGGGATTGCACGCATACAATTTAGAAATAAAAACATTTGAATGAAATAGTAAATTAAATTAGATCTATGTTTCAACCATTAAAGAAAATAAAGGTTTCATCATGTAATTCCAACCCTATGAGATTTAGCTCATAGGTAGTCAATTAAAATTCAAAATCAAAATATCATTCAATATCGTTTGTCTAAGGATCTCTCCTCTTTTGTGTTCGCCCTCTTTAGGGTTTCCTCCTTGTTGTTCTTTTTCATTCCCCCCATTTAGGTTTTATCCTTTGGCTTTTTATAAGCTTTTTCCTTAGGGTAAATCTAATCAGGCCATTATTTTCTTCCCTCTTTTTTAGACAGAGTTTTCTGGTACAAGTAGAGTTTGGCTAAAACTGTTATGCATTGAGTGTTGACTCGGTCTTCCTAGAATTGCCATGGCATTTGTGTTGGAAAACTATCCAACCTTTGCCACGGCAAACCTTCATTCCTTTATTTCTTTCTCTACATCATGCACATGCCAATTACTAATAAACAAATCCTTCCTGCAAACAAGTAAAAGTAACATATAATAACATTTAAGCACAGTCCAATCTTCTTAATGTAATACAATGAAAATTATGAATAGAATGTCCTAAAATGAAACTAAATTTACTTAAGTACAGGTAATTAGCTAGGTCTAAAGGCATGAAATCCTGTATAGGATTGCAATTTTCCATTTTCATTTCCATTTTCATTTTTGGAAACCTACATTCATTTCCAAATGATTCCATTTCTCTATTTCGGAGAAAACCATAATCATTCCTGAATGTTTCTCATTTCTCTTTTTCTATTCATTCCGTTCATTTTTATTTAAACATGCAATTTATTTCTAGTTTCAATGAACCAGCGGAGGGACCGATTGAACTTATGTGTTTGAGGCTCAAATGATTTGTAATTAAGTTTCAGCTTTTTGACTGTTAATTATAAACTCATTTAGTCATGAAATCAATCCACTATAATATTGTGACTGAGCTCTTCTCAGCGACATACCATTATGAAAGCAACTACTCAATGCTCGTCTAATGACCTTGTCATTAGTGTGTTAGCATCATAGAATATCATTGATCTCTTTGAGATAATATCCGTTCTCTCAATATGATCTTATTTTATCTTATGGTAACCATTATATCTTCATTCATGAAAAGTCAATCACTATTAAATAGTGATCAAATCATCTATCACAAAGACGGACAACCTGTGACCACGTTTACTTTTCATCAACCATGTAATGCCAATGAGAGGATATCATTTACACATGTTTTAGACTATAAATTTCACTTTTGTGAATGAAGCTACATATTACAGATGTCGTACACCCAACGCACTAGCTTTTGGTTCCTTATCTATTTAAACTCAGGACATGTTTGGGTTCGTCTATTAATACAAACTATTTTTTTGTATTACGATCTGACCACGTAATATCGCTTAGTATTAGTTAAACATTAAACAACCAATGAGCAACATTTGCTTCAATTTTGCTATGCATGAAAAAATCATGTGAGGAAAATTAGAAAAATCATATTAATGTAATCAATGAATTTTTTTTATTAACCAATCTATTCAAAAAAATTACAAGTGTATATTGACGAAAATACTACACTTAGGGCACCAGATCCAACACTCTCCCATTTTCCATAGTGAAGTAGATGAGTCATGTTTCGCATTCTTTTTCCCTTCCATATGTTCCGCAAAGAGCTCTCTAGCTATGAGTGTCTTGGCTAAAAAATCCTTGAGGTTTTTCCTCATATATGATCTTTAACTACGCCTACCATTTTGTCAAACACTACTGTCTCCCTTACGTGTTTTGTCCTTATATGGTTAATTTAGGTTTAGTTATATCCACACTATTATAGTGTCATAGCTTTTCTTTACCTTATATTCAACCTTCTATAGTGAAGTTAGTAGTGCAACCCTATTTGACACTAGTTCACACTATGGACCCATCATCTAGGACTAAAACACAATCCAATATTGATTTTCTTGAATCCCGACACGTTTGGAAGTCAATATCAGTATATGCGATAGGACTGAGATCTCCTCTAGAATACAAAAGCATATAATTCCTCATTCCCCATAAATACTTGAATATATGCTTAACTGCTTGCTAGTGCCTTGGTCATGGATTCGTCTGATATCGACTTACCAACCTCACTACAAAATAAATATCTTGTTGTGTGTATAGCCTAACATACATGAGACTTCCTACTGTCGAGGCAAAAAGAACCTTTCTCATGTTTTCTCTTTCTTTAGCTGTTTTAGGATAGTCCCCTAAAGAGATATAAAATCCCGATATGGAATGTTGATTTCCCTTCTTCAAATCGGTCATTGCATAACGCTCTAATATTTTGTCTGTGTATGAAGTTTGGGATAATGCTATCTCTTTGATCTTTTGATCCCTTAGTATTCGAATACTTAGAACAAAATTAGGTTCTCCCAAGTCCTTCATACTAAACTGTTGGGTTAACTATAGTTTAACCGATGAAAATGTCCCTACATTGTTTCCAATGAGTAGAATGTCATCGACATACAGAACGGGAAAGACTATCTTTCCATCCCTTAAATGTTTGTAAACACAAGGTTCATCGACATTTTGCTCAAATCCAAAAGTCTTGATCATTTGATCAAATCTTTGATTCCATAAGCGGGATGCTTACTTAAGTTTATATATGAATCTAAGCAGTTTGCAAACTTTATGCTCGTTTCCTTTAGCTATATATTTGGTAGGTTGCATCATATAGATTTTCTCTTCGAAACAGCCGTTCAAAAATGCTGTCTTGACATCCATTTGGTAGATCTCGCAATCGAGAGTCGTTGTAATGGATAGTAATATGTAGATTGACTTGAGCATGGCAACCGGAGAGAAGGTTTCTTCGTAATCAATACTTTCTTTTTTAGTATAACCTTTGCTACAAGTCTAGCTTTATAAGTTTCCATTTTTCCATCCACATTTCTTTTCCTTTTGTAGATGCACTTACACCGTATGGGTTTTATCCTTTCCGATAAGTCTACAAGTTCTCACATTGAGTTGAAATACATGGAGTCCATCTCAGTTTTCACAGCTATTTCCCAGAGCTTGGAATCAACATTTGCATCACTTCGTCATATATGAGTGAGTCATTATATTTGTGTTCAACAAACTCAGTGTTAAAAAAATTTCGCCATATTGGAAAAGCTCAAGCCTATGAGAAACCGTCCCACTGCTAAGAGTTAGTTTTAGAACCATTTCCATAGGGTTCTTTATCATTCTCGAAAGCTCCTCAAGTACCTCTTTACTCCAAGGTTTGAAGTCATTCATTTTACTTTATTCAATAAAAGTAGCATGAGTTTACACTATAATAGTTTGCTCTTTTGGGTTATAAAACAAACCACCATTTGTTCCTTTTGGATATCCTACAAACATGCACCATTCTATTCGCGAGTCTAATTTATCGCATCTTTATCCAATACATAGGTTGGGTATCCCCAAATCCTTAAATGTTTTAGACTTGACTTCCTGCCATGCCATAATTCCTATAGAGTTTTCGATGTTGCCTTAGTTGACATATTTCAGAATATAGCAAGTCGTTTGTACTTCATATCCCTAGAAAGAGATTGACAACTTTGAATAACTTAACATCGAGTGTAACATGTCTAACAACGTTCAATTTCTTCTCTCTGCTACGCCATTCTATTGTGGAGTGTCTGGTGCGGTTAACAGGGATAGAATCTCATTCTTTATGAAGTTCCCTAAGAACTCATAAGATAAATATTCTCGCCTCGATTAGACTGAAGTGCCTTAATGAGTAAACCTAGTTGTTTCTCCAGTTTCGTATGAAACTCTTTGAATTTATCACAGGTTTCACTCTTGGGGTGCATCAGGTATACATTCACATATCTAGAATAGTCATCAATAAATGTTACATAATACTCAACCACCTCTTACACTAACGCTCATGGGGCCATATACGTCATTATGCACAGGTTCTAGGGATTTTCTGGCCCTCGTTTCTTTTGCATTAAAAGATTGTTTAGTCATCTTACCTTCTAAGCAAGATTCACATTGTGAAAGATCAAATTCTTTAAATGAACTTAAGATGTTGTCTTTCACAAGTCTAGTGATTCTTTCTTAGTTAATATGACAAGTCTAAAATGCCAAAGGCATGCCTCATTGGAGTAAGAAGTTTTAAGTCTTTATTCGATATTTCAGTCTCAAGTAATGTGTACATCTTTGGTTTGATAAAATATAAATTATTTGACATCTATCAACTATAGATAATATTGCAATTTCTAAACATTGCAATTCCATTATTAAAAGTCACGGTTAAGCCATATTTATATAAACATGCAACAAAAATTGAGTTTCTTTTGAAACTTGGTACATAGGAAACCTCTTTTGAAATAATCTTTCTAAAATTTTCAAAATAAAGATGTACATCTCCCACTGCTTCAACTGCCACACTTGTCCTGTTCTCGGTCCGCAGCAATATGATCTTATCTATACGATCTTTTATCTCCTCGAACCTTTGTAGAGAAACACAAACATGATTAGTGGCTCCCGAATCAATGACCCAGTGGTCTATTGAATTCTCCACTAAATAAGCTTCTATCATCAAGAGTTTCATACCTTTGCCTTTGGTGCCCAGGTATTCCTTCCACTCCTTACAGTTTGCCTTAAAGTGTCCTTTCTTGATGTAGAAGAAGCATATAAACTTAGATAAGTCGTTAGGCTTTCTGGTTCTCTTCCTTTCCACTTGTAGTGGCCTAGAGACCTTATCCTTACCTTTCTTAGCATGTTTTCCCTTCCCTTTTGAGGAAGAAGCTACGACTATATTTGCTTCTACTCTTCAGACCAACTGACCGCTATTCAGCATCAACTCATAGGATTGTAACTCCTTCATGAGTTGTGTAAGTGTCAGGTTTTTGTTTTCAAGGTTATATACATCTCAAAAAATAGCAAAATCTTTGAACAAGCTTTTGAACACCATCCTAATTTGAGTTTTCTGTTCCAAATTGGCCTCATTGTCTACGGCCTTTGCAAAGTAGCCCATAAGAGTGATCATATGGTCTTTGAACGGAGCGCTGGGCTTTTGCTGGGGATTCATTAAGCTAGTCATGGCAGACTGTTGAGCCAAGGTAGCTTGGCCTTCAAACATGTCTTCTAGCATATCTAGAATCACTTTAGTAATCTTATAGCTCTCTAGTTGGCTTTACAGAGTAGTGGTCACGCTTCCTAGTATATAGCAACGAGCTATCTCATCACTCTTCCCAGCATTTTCTAACCTCAGCTTGAGTGGCCGGTGGGCACATATTATTAAGAACTGTTTTAAGTTTCTCACAACTCAAGATAATTATCAAGTTCCTTTTCCATTTTTTATAATTATTTTTTTTTTAATTTTTTTCAGTGAGTATGTTAAATAAGGGAGTTGGTGCCATTTTCGAACTGAAAATAAAACATTCATAAATTAGTATCTTTGTATTAAGCAAATGTTTGAAAATGTTTTGCAACATTGCAGTATGCATTAAGATGATGCATGCATCTTACATTAAACCTTGAAAACATTTGTAAGTCGTTGCAACGATAATTCCCACACATTGAATCAGCCACTATAGGGTGATTATGATAAACTAGTAAAAACATGTATTTCCATCCAATTAGTGCATGAACCTAATAAAAAATATTCATCATGAATAGAAATCTTTAACATACCTGAGAGACTAAGCCAGGTTCTTCGTACTATGCATACAGGGTGGACTTTTACTTAACTGCCAAAAGATCGACTAAATCAAAAGCTCTGATACCAATTAAATTGTAACACCCTCAACCCAACCCGAATCACCGAGTCCAGATATTGGATGTTACAACCTATAAACACTTAGTACAAACTTTAAATAATTTGCGTATAATAATTTATCAACATAATTCATTATTATTCTTGTATTGTTCTAATATATAAAGAGAATACCAAATAATTACAATGAAGTATAAAACAATATGCATCACTATAATTTTAATTTAAAATAGACTCCTTTTGATGTAGAAAACTACACGCCAAAATTCTAAAATATTCCTTGTATGCATAATATCCTAACTCTCTAATTCCCCAACGCATTCTTGACTTGGTCCCTTTTGGCGTGCTCACTCTCCCAACAGAACCTAAAACATANNNNAAAACACTTTGTAAGTTCACTCGAACTTAGTGAGTTCTAACACAAAATAATTTAGAGTGTTTCTAGTTGAATTCCTCATCTTAAAGATTGAGGTGCTTCTCAAACGAATATTTGTATAGAGTCTACTTTCAACGGATTGTCCTTCGAATAAACACTTAACATTTTTCCCTAAAATGGTCTTTCTCGGATACTATTCTTCGGTGGATATTTACTAATTGATCTTGCAATTGGCAGATTCCCATACCGATATCGATAACTATCAAGCTACCCATTAGATCATATCCTGATTCAAACTCGAACCGTACTCATACTGAAGATGAAATGTTTCAAATCATTTAGAAAAAATTTGAATCATATGTTATATAACACAAGAAAGCCCAAATTGTCCAACGACTCAGATTTCAAATAGCCCTAGAACAAGACATAATACTATTCATATATAGTGAGTACCAAACAATTTAGATTTCAACCCTTTATAGTATAAACAACTCAAAACAACGTACACTTATACTTTTCATAACTATGAATACCCCCATATCCTATACTAACAGAATACTATGCAGATTCCCTCTTTAGAAACATAGGCACATAGTTATATTTAGATGTACCAGATCTTTATCATAGAATTTTCTATCAAAGATATATCAAAACTTTCCCAGATCTTACCACAAAGATACTTACAGAATTTTCCACAAAGGCACGTGCAGATTACACCACAAAAACACTTACATATTACGCCATAAAAGCCAAACAGAATACGCCACAAAGGCTAAAAAAATACGTCACAAAGGCCAAAGGAGTACGACACAAAGGTTCTATTTGGATGCCACCAAGGCAACACATGAACTGTTGTGTTTGCGATATGGATTTTCCTAAACTCATTATCGCATGAGGTTTGCCCATCATCACTATAGGACACACAGAAACCCTAGTAGATAAATATGGCTTAATTGCCCTTTTGAGAATATGCCATGGCCATGGTCTTTCTTCAGAATTGTCATAACAAAATTGGTGCTTACTGTCCTGACAGACTTTATTACATACTATTGTGGTGTCAAAACTCCCATCAAATACTTGCCTCAACACTCCGTTAAACCCCTATTTCTCCAATACTTTCCATAATGCATCATACATATATCATAAGTATACATTCATGTAAACTATACTCATTTTCCTAACTGAATTGTACTCCTTTACATACTACCCACACATCAGCACGATCAGGTATCAATATACTTTCTAAGCACACACATACATTTGCTTCATAAAATTACATACACCCATCTATATAACACATCACACACTTAAACTTACACATATATTATACAAATGTCTCACATATCCATTCAAAATTCGTTTAAGTACTCATGCATTGATATTAGAGCATCAAACATAAGTAGAACTTTCTAGAATAACTTGTAGGAGTCAATACTAGGGACCCACCTAAAACTCACCTGTACTGTGGCTTGGAGTTCCAAACTTGAACATCTCTCTCGAACTAGTAGCGACAACTACTTAAAGAACATAGAACCATCATTAAAACTCATATACAGACAATTTGTTCATATATTAAATACAGACGAACCCCATGCAGGCCTTTTATTCACAACCTACTGTTCATATGCTTCTTAATGTCTTTATTCTTTCAAAAACTTAACATGCAGAGCTATCAGACTTACTAGAAAGTGGAATACCCATTGATTAACTTAAAATCCTTAGCTTCCAGTAAATTGTGAAGAAGGTAACATATAAATTTAAGAAGAAAAGCCAGAGAGAAATTTTGAAGGAAGAAAAACCATCCAGACGAACCCTTCTCACCATATGTATATCCAGTTCCGTTTAGTGGAATTTGACAAGTGTTAATTGTATCCAAAGTTTGTCTTAATAAATCGTCTACAGAATCTGAGATAAATATAAATGATAATCCTCTACCAATGTTATTTGACCAGTCAATCCAATTGGCTCCTAACCAGATCGCGTTACACAACCCATTTAACATAGTAGTCAGACAAACTAGGCATCCTATACATTTGGCGGTAACTCTTACTAGACTTACTTTTCGCTTATCATATTCTTTTCTTAAGCAGCAGAATAACCTGAAATAAAATATTTAATTACTTCCACGGCAGATATTTTATGCCAACTCTTATTTGCTAAAAGACTACAAATGGGTGGACTACACTATGTCGAACAGTTAACTTCACATCTACATGTCTTCTAATCAGATCCGTTAGATTTAGGGTGTGACAAAGATAGGGTCACTTAAGTAAATTCTCACAAAAAATGAGAAATAAAGTATGAAACAATTATCACTTCTAGAAGGTTGATATATAAGAATTAAGTAGTCTCACACAGCAATACAACACTTGAAAAAATGAATCAAAATCAACCCCACAAGTGTGTACAAGAGAAAATGAGAATAATAGTGAAAAGAATTGATTTTTTTTTTCTTTTAATCTTTGTAAGCTCATTTCTTGACTTGTTCTGAGTGTTCTTGTGCTTCATTTACACACTATCATGGATTAATAGTCATTTGCAGATGTTAGAAACAAATTGGATTCGTTGGAGTCTTTAATTGTAGGATTAATTACTTTTGCAGGCCCTTAGGTACCGATACGCAAGCCATAGGGGTCTGGTTCCTTTGGCCCAAACGTGATCGTTGGAGCCACAAGTACCAAACCTCACCTAGGAGGGGTGCGATACCTTTTCATTGAGGGTGTAGTACTTGAGAAATAAAATGCCTTGAGGAACCAGTTCGGGTGGGGTTCCTTTGAGGGAGGGGTACGATTCCTTTGTCTCAATTTGTGGTAGAGTTGTGTGACCCAAATTCCTGTTAAA
>JABEZY010275150.1:0-10636 GCA_013467495.1 Gossypium gossypioides
TTAGAAAAAAAGGTTTCTTTTTTGAATTTGGATATGGATACACTTTCACGAATGTTTCCTTCCAATTTAAAATCGAACTCATGATTAAATCAATTGGACCACTAATTCTTAATTTAATCGATCAAATCGATTCAACAAACCATTCGACCGATTCACAAATTAAAAAAAACCTGAAAAATGAAAATAAAAAAGAGAAATGAGAAAAAATAGTCCTAATTTAATCTCCCAAATGCAACAATTGTTACCATAGATACACCACCTACTTTTTAAAATTTATATTAATATTTATTGAAAAAGTCAAAAAGGTTGACGCCATTACTTTTTTTTACCTATTATAATATTGGGTAAACTCACCCATCATTCTTAAATTTTGTTTAAAATTATATTTCGGTTATTCAACCTTCAAAAGTTACATAATTGTCACTAACGTTATCAAATTATTGCATTTTTGTCACTCAACTTTTCTATAGAGATATAGAACTTTTATCAGTAATTCCATTCCATTTATATTATATTCTATATCATATATATTTTAAAATAAAACAAGGCTCTAGAGAAATATCTCAAATAACAAAAAAAAGAAAAGAATATCACTTTGATTTCATGCAAAAGGGACTTTTTGTTTTTATATCCAATTTCCATGAACTGGCTTGGTTAGTACCCGGTCGAGCTCATTTTTTTATTTGCAACTCAAATAACTCATTTTTTTCTATGATTCTACGATTTGACTATTAAATTTAGTTAAAAAAGTAATGTTGCACCTTAATTTAAAAGGTTAATAGTTAATTTGGTCCTTGAACTATAGTTAAAAAATCATTTTGGTATTTTTAAAATATCTTTAACAATAATTGTAAAAAATGTAAAAAGTCTTAAAAATAAATAAATAATTCATACAAAAATCAATTGTAGCAAGGAAAAATAAAAAAAAATTGCAATTAGTTTTTCCACATCTAATCTCATAAAAAATCAAAATCTTTGAACTTTCACAAAAAGAAAACATTAAATACTCATTCACTTTGATCCTACTTTTGTTTTTCATTTACTTTGTTGTTTTACGCTCTTTTTATATTCATCTTTCTTTGCCTTTTCTTGTTTCTTTTCTCTTTTTTCATGCAGATTGGCGTCGACTCCGCTCTTCCCAGATAATTAATATATATGTGTGTGTTATTTATAGTTGAAAGAAGTTGAAATTTGAGAGAGCAAATGATGGGGTTGCAGAAGAAGAAGAGCATTTTGTATTATAAGTTTAAAAAATCTAAAATTCCAAAATTGAAAGTTACTCAAAAACCTAATCAATCAAGTAATCAGGGTTACAAAAAAGAAAAGATGGGTTTAGAAAAGAAGTAGGGTGCTTTGTATTATAAATTAAAAGAAAGAAAAAACTCAAATTTCAATAAATGAAACTTACCAAAGAATCGAGGCAATATAATAGGACATTTTGCTCCTCTCTTTCTCTCTTCTTTCTTTTTTTTTTTCTCCTTTCTTTTCTTTTTTATAATTATCAAGAAAATATTATAGATAGACCATTGATAGTAGAAGTTTTTATGATTCTAAAAAATTAAAGCAATGTTGTAAGCCTAGATTTTGTTTTTTGAAAACTCGAGCAGCAACAATCGATCTAATAGTGGAATCTGAATCTTAAAAAAAAAACTAATTGAGATGTATTTTACTAGGACTTTGAGAATAAATAAAACAAAATAAATTTTGCAAAGCAATTTCTCAATAAAATAACATGAAGTTATTAATGTGATTAAATGTATCCATCAACGGTGGAAAACAAATTGAATTTAGTTTGAAATTTTAAGATTTTTTATATAATAAAAATTTTCAAGAAATGTTAGTTTATTTTTTTTAGTTTTAAATTTGATTTTTTTTTAGATTTGTACATATTTAAATAAAAAATTATGCTTTTTTAATTATTTTTATAGATTTTTTAAATAAATTTTAAGGTAAATTACATATGTCACACCCCACAATATAGGGGGTTAGTTGTAATAAATAAGTAAGAAATAAGCTTTAGGCTTGATGGTTAAGTAGTTTATACATTCCTTAAAGGTTTTAGGTTCAAACCACATCTCTCCTTGATAGCAAGTTAATTTTACATGTTTAATGCAACCTAATTTTTGTCAATTTTTGAATCGAATGCTACTAAGCTTTTGATTTCTTGCTTAAATTTTATTAGGGACGCAATTGGAGTGCCGAAGTTCAAAAACAAACAAAATCGGGCTAAATTGAAACAAAAAGCAAGTTGGGGGCTGAATTGAAAATTGCAGAAATATTTTTGGGCTAATAAAAAAATCAGACTTTTGACTTTGACAAATTCTATATTTAGAAAATCTGATATTGTGGTTGGTTGTTAAGCATGATTCTAGGAGTAAATCATGTGAAATTAGTTCTTTGCGAGGTGCATATAAGTATATAAAGACTTGTAATTGTGGTATTAGAACACACTTAAATTTAAAAAGGTAATTAGCATATTCTTGCGTCAAATATTTTGTCATTTCTTTCCTCTTTTTATACTTTGGTGCAATTTCCTTTTTAGTCCTCACTTTTCTCCACCTATTATCTTTTATTGAAATCCATTCTCATAATCTAATCAAGTATGATTAATTTCATGCTCAGCTAATCTCTATTTAGCTTTAGGCCAATTATTATTCCGATCGAGAATCATGAGAAATGGACCCACGCTAAAACATTACGGCACAATATTCATTCTCTCTCCAGAATATGGGATAGTCACAATCGTCCCTTAAAGTTAATTCAATTTCAACTCAAAAAGTGCACGTTGGGTTGAAGTAGTTTGGCGTACAATTAGGAAAAAGAGATGGTTGTCTTTCGGATTCTCGTGAACAAATTGGCGTGTCCATGTGGGAAAAGGCCTGGTGGATTCTGTCAAGGGAGATAGTGATCGGATTTAAACGATCCATGCGGCTGAGGTCATTAATTTGAGTTAGGCTCTTTTAGATCATAAGACTACCGAGATCTTAAATTGCGGACGCGTGTTACGTGGTTAGATAGTCGGTAAGGTTTGGTTTGTAGGGCGTACTGGAATTAACTATACAAGGAAGAATTAGCGGTTATGGCGTCCTTGATCTCTATAACCAACTTATCGTTTCGAAGGAAAAATTCACTTTCAATGATTAACTCGAGTTTGTAATATTCTGAGTGTAAGGTTAAGAATTTGCACATTTGATTATCTAATTTAATTTTAGTTATTTAATTTTGTATTTATAATTCAATTATTATTTTGTTCTATTTATTTCTATATTTTTAACCCTAATAAACTAAAACCCCTTCGTTTTATTTTTCAGCACATCACGTTACAAGTCGTGGGCACGTCAACTGTCACGACTTTGGAATCTGGTCATGCAAAAAGCAATATTAGGAATCCCTGTCCCTGTGGGATTGACCCTGCTTCTCTATACTACTATTTAGTTTAGTTAGAGCGTAGGAAATTTATATTTGGTGGCCTCGACAACTATCACTCCCATTAAAAAAAATCAGCAAACTAGGATGAAAAATCACACTAAAATAAGTATTAATTGGAGGAAAAATTGAATAAGAATAGGCAACAACCCAAATCATTAAACATGCTTGTTTCCCCCTCCCTTACCCAAGTTTGAACCACCCTTACCCAATCCCATTCTTTTATTATTTTTTAGCCAAAAATTTGGGAAAAGCACCCATGTCGCACCTAAGGTTTCCAAACTCTAGGTATTTAACCAATTTATCTCCTAATTGGTTTTCAATTTCCCTTTTTTTCAAATCCTATTAGAAGTTGGTCCTTTTCTCTCCTTATATTTTTCCCTTTTTCTTTTTCATCCTATTCTTTACAACATATTTTCTCTCCATTGCCGGAATTATTTTTGCTTCCTGAAACATAATCAAATCTCAATTGAACCGTTTCCTATTGGATTCATAATTGCCATTAGCATCAACCTTAGTCTTAACCAAGAATCCGTAAGAATGACTCGATCCTAGTGTTTGAATTTGAATCTTCATAGAATTTTTATCTAACAATAATTTTACAAGTGACTAAATGAAATTTTTCAGTTTTATATCGAATCTTTTCATTAATCTTGATGAATCTTGATAAATCTCAGAAATAAAATGTTAACCCATGTGAAAATTGTCATTTGAAGGACCCGATTTGAGTGCATCGGACCAGATTTAAGTGCAAGGAACGAGGTTTGAGATCTCAGAGACAAGTTTGTGTTCTTTTACAAGTGAATCGAGACAAATCGTGCTTTGGAGTATGGCCACACGGCTAGCCAGACGGGTGTGTGGTCCATCCGTGTGGACCACACGACCCCTCACACAGCCATGTCCCCTTGAAACCCTAAGTTTTTCGATTCTCACACAGCTTAGACCCTTCCATACAGCCTACCACATGGTCCAGGGCATTCCACACAGTCTGGTCACACAGCCATATGTCATTCGTATCTTAGATTTTACAGTTTTGGCCCAAAATTTGTATGTTTTGTTCAGTTTAGCCCCTAAATAGTTCTCAAATTGATTTTAGTGTTTTATTTTATTCAATTAAGTCTCTGATAATATGAATTATGTTAGAGCCCATGAATTGATTGACCGTATTAATATGATGTTTATATATTTCTATGAATTCTGAACAATACGTATGACTATTGTTTTAGTGTTTGTGATTGTACGTATAGTATGCTTTATGACACTGTCAAATCGAACACTTAATAAGCATGACTTTCGCTACTAAGTTGATCTATTATAAGCATATTATTTCCCATTATATTGAATTGTTATAAGCATATTAATTGCTACCATATTATTCTGTTAAAAGCATAATTAAATTCTACCGCATTGATCCGTTTTGAGCTTGTCATATTGCATATTGCATGGGTGGGACGATATGTATGAAGGAAGAAGTGGCAATTTATCTACAAATTTATTGTGCACCCATAGCCTAAAATGACAGTTTTATCCTTTAACTGGAAATATGTTGTACGTCCACAACCTATCGACAACTTTTACTTGCAAATATGTTGTGCATCTACAGCTTAATGACATATTTTATTGTGCATCCACAACCTAGTGACAAGTTTCATCTTCGAATTTTTTCTATGTATCCACAGCCTAGTTGCAGATTTTATCTACAAAACTAGTGGTGGTTAAACCACAACCCGACTAGGTGGTTGGAGTTTAGAGGAACTCTCATTGTGGTGTGTAGAGGTGGGGTATGATCTTTTTTGTTAAACCGAAATTGTATGACATTCATAAAGTATGTGTATACAGAGTGAATTTTCTGAGATGACATATATATATGTATACATTGTTGAAGTGGTATGAAATATAGATATTCTGATATTGCTATTATGTATTATTCTATGCTGTAACAACTCATTTTTCTGTAGTGATAGAAACAACAATTTCGGGACCACATTTCTGACAAAATAGTCCATAGATGTAGTTAATTAATATTTATGAGTTAAATATAGTATAATAGTGAATCGTGGTTTAATAGATTTTATAAATTGACCAGTTAGACAAAGTTCAAGTGGTGCATACCGAAAGTCAATAGTTTTGGTAAATTAGGTATTGAGACCTCATTTTCATAAATCGAGCTCATAAATATTATTTTTGAATATTTATGGAGCTATTATATGAGTGGGTTGAATTTTGGTTCAAAAATTGTATTGATTAGATAGTTAATTAAGGAAAAAAAGGACTAAATTATAAAAGAGGTAAAACTTAATCCTTATTTAATTATACTAACTAAATGGCTTAATTATTAAACATGAAAGGGTTTATGTTGTAATTAAACCATAATGTAACTTTATGGACGGTTGGCGGAATGTTTAACTTAAAATTTTATTAGTTAAAAATGATAAATTAATAAAATAAGGTAATTAAAAATAAAATAAATGGTGTATCATCTTTCATTTTTGTTCCCACCACCAAAATTAGAAAACCATAGCTTGGGAAGCCATTTTTAAAGCTTCCAAGGTTCGGCCAACACAAAAATCTTTGCATATAAGTCAAATTTAACTCTATTTTAAATAATTTTTATATTTTTGAGATCGTTGCAATTAGGTCTAATTAACTCACATCTCTATTTTCAAAATTGTTAAAGATTTTTAAAGTTTCTATTGATGTTAATTGAAGTTTTTGAATGTTGATAGTAGATTTTGAAGCTTAGAAATGAAATAGGACTAANTGAATGTTGATAGTAGATTTTGAAGCTTAGAAATGAAATAGGATTAACTTGTTAAGTAAATTTTATTAGTTTTGAGTTTAAGGACTAAATTGTGAATATCTTGAAATTGGTATAATTTTTTTTGTAAATTTGATAATAGGAGACTTTATATGGACATAATTGAAGTGGGTTTAAAATTTGGAGTTCAAATTCGGAAGATGTGATAAGTTCAATTTTAGTGACTAAATTGAATAAAATGCAAAAGTTTAGGGGTCATTTGAATAATAAAATTAAACTGATATATACTTATAATAGAATGATATAAGATGTTTGGAATTGATAAATCAAATTGAATTATTGAATAGATAGAAAATTAGACCAAATTGAAGTTGGTCGGGGAAATGACAAAATTTGTTGATTATTCCTTAGAGGGTTGTTTGCTTGCTTTCTTGACCAGGTAAGTTCATACAATATGTTTTTGTTAAATGGTTATGCATTTAGAATCATAATTGTAATTATGTTTAATTAAAATTTTAATTGTTTAAAATTCGGTACAAAAAGATGTATGAGGATTAAATTGAATATGATGAATTGTAAATTGAAATAATTATGGAATTGACTTTAAATTAAACTAAAATAGAATATATTATGAGATGATGTGATGAAATGAGCTAGATTGATTCAATTTAGACTGGTTGATAGTGATATGGAGTGAATTGAATAGATTCATAAATATTATATATTATTTGAAATGTGAAATTATGCTACGTGGTGATGAAATATACTGTTATAAATGAGAATTATGGATTAGATGAATTTGATTTTGATATTGAAATGAAGAATTGGTTATAAACGAATGTGAAAATTGTTACCTTATTAATTGTTCAGTCAGGGTCGGGTATGGTTGGCATACCATAAGATAGGAAGAGTTCAAGGTTATACAACTACGTGGCGGGGAGTGCTGGGCACCCCATTTGTTGGTCATACTGACCCATGTTGGGTACATTTATTTGTCGATTTTATCGGTCAGTATAGGGCGCAATTTATTATTTCGATTTATCCGATATGTAATGGGTGCCAAATTGGTTTGTTGGTTGGATCTGCGTATTCGTCCAAGTCCAAGTCATGTTAATAGAGAAATAAATGGTAAAAATGAAATATCTGATATTTGAAATGGTAAATGATGTGAAATGAAAGTGAAATGTGAAATGGAATATGAAATTATGGAATGAAGTAGGAACATTGATTAGTTATGTTCAATGAATCTATGAATTTGGAAATTGATATGGAATGTGATTCATAATTCGTATTATGAAATGAAGTAGTAAATGACATTAAATTGACAATTGATATATGTATTTGGTATAAATATGAATTAATATGAAATGGAAATGAAGTTTATATGATTTTATATGAATTTGATTAAGAATTCAAGCTATGAAATGAAAAATAATGTTTGACATTAATTTGAAATGGGATGTATTACGGGTAAATAGATTGTATGATATGATTAAGATAGTGAATTGATTAAATGATTATTTGTTTTATGAATGATAATGAAATGTTGAATTAAGTGAATTGAAATGTTATATGGTATGATAAATGTTGAACTCACCTTTTTAACATTTGATTTGCCATGATAGGTAAACTTTTTCAAGCTAAGTAGCATGCAGTGTATAATTATAACCTAAGGTAAGTTATTGGGTGTTAATACCTATGAACTTACTAAGCATTTGTAATGCTTACTCTCTTGTTTCCTTTTTCCCTGTAGTTACAACTTGCGTAACGTGTCAAGAAGATCATCGAGAAGCTCACACTATCTTGGTATTGATTATGTAGTCTTTTTATCGTTTAAAACTTGGTTTTGTGGCATGTATATAGGCTATTCATTTTTAGTCAATTTTGAATGTTGGTACTTTGGTAGCTTGATATGTGTGGTATGGTTTATGCCAACTTTGGTATTTAAAAGGTTAATGATAATGACAAGTTTGAATGATATTATTTATATGATTTAGTTTGTGGTATGCAATGGTTAAGGCATGATTTGTATATAACTTGAGTTAATGCTTTGTTGGTGCCAATGAAGGCATTTTGGTTGTATGTTTAGATGGTTATATAAATGGAGGCTTTGATTTTGAAATGTGCATATGATATGTATTTAGTATTGATGTGAATGACTGTGTTTGAATGAGAATGATTGAGCTATTGTTTGATAAGTTTAACATAGTGAATAATGATGCATAATGGTTAAGTTGATTGAGAGATGAAGGGTACTTTAAGTGCATATAAAGTTTGGTATGAAATGCATGTAACATAACTTTGAAGTGGTTGAATTGTGGTTTGAAAATAAATGTGGTATTTAGCATGTTGAAATTGGTTATTTATAGGTCTTATGATATGCTTATAAGCATCCTTGAATTTGGGTTATAGTTTTGAGCATGATTGGTACATAAAACTTATGATTTTAGCCATCTAGGTAAAAGTACCGATACTAGGGACCAAGGTATTGATACTTGACCAAATGAACAGTGTTTTGAAAATGATAGAATGCCAAAACCATATCGATACCGATAATAATATTGATACCTATCATAAAAGTATCGGTATTTGTCACTTTGGTATCAATACCTAGTTCCAAAGTTTTAAAAATTTTTAGATTGGTCCTTAATCATACTCGAATCTATTAAATTATGTTTGAATGCCCGATTTAGTCTCTCCTTTACTAATAACTTCTAATATGTATGAATTTGGATTAATTTGATGATTTTAATTGAATTCAATATTATAATTTGTGTGTGAATATTCAAGTATTTGCTGTAGCACTCCGTAATTTGGGTTTGTAACTCCGTAACTGAGCTTCATAGCTCACTCCCTTTTTATTTACATATCTACAAATAACCCACCAAGTTAGGATGCGGACACAACACTCAGAGGGTCTCGGCTCAATTTTGTTTTAGTTGATTATATATTTTAGATTTATTATTATCTTTTAATTATTCAGAGACTGTATTATTTTATTTTGAACTGTGGCATAGGACTTAAAGTTTTGTTTTCTTTTAGCATGCATGGCAGTTAATGTGAACTTAGAACTTCAAATTATGAACATTAATTAATCATGCATGAATTTCGTTTTTTATTAAAAACACTACTACTATCACTTTTTCGCTGCTAAATTATAATGAAGAATCATGGGTAGTAAATAAACTGGTAATTAACTAAGTTTTCTTTCAAAGATAGCAAATATTTTAAAATGTTTGTTTTCAAAACTTCGATAGCTTACTAAATCATTTTGGTGACTAATGTAATCTTCCGAATTCGAGTCTAACGCCTAGGCCGAGTTGAGGAGATTACAACATAAATAGTCATCCAACTTTTAAAAATTTTCATTTTAGACACCTAAAAAATAAACCTAAAAAATAAAGTTGCCACACTTTACACACTAATTAAAATTGTTAACTGATGTACTATATGAAATTTTTTGTGAATAATAAAATTATTTATGAATTTCCAACTAATATTATAAATTTTCAAGTCAAACTAAACTTTACAAGCACCACTCTTGTGTCATCTTCCTCAACTTTTCTTCTTCCAATCCTTTCATCCTCTATTGTTATCACCACTAAGAACAGAACTATTATGGCGATGCCCATGATCTTCCCTGTTATCGCCACTTCTGTTGATTTATAGAACCCAAGCTTATGCATAGCTTTGAAAAAGAATTTGAAATTTTGCAAAAAGATTAGATTTTTATATTTTTTATGAGCAAAAAAATGGCAACTAACTTGATGAGAAATAGTCTAAGGGTGGGTTTGGATGGGCGATTGGGTGCGGTACGGTGTGTTTAGCTTACTTTTTGTCTCACGCTACAGTATCGCTACAGTATCTAATCTCACTGCTACCATTGTTTTTACACTAACCGCAGGTAAACGCACCGTCCATCCAAACTCACCCTAAAGCTGCAGAACCCAACTGGGACTTTATATCCTAAGCAAATGAGGGATACCCATATAGGGAAGTTTTTATTTTTTTTTTCCTTCCTAAATCAACTGGAATTCAACACCAAAAGAAATTAATTAAAAAAATGAAGAGAAATGGAAGGAAATGAGGGAAACCCCATATGAGAAACGAGAATAAAATCTGAAAACCAAAAAGTTCTTAAGCATAAATTTGAAGAGGTGAGTTTTAAAGGGAGAAGGAAAATGTAGATTAAATTTATAAGAGAATTCAAAGAAGGGATCCCCGAAATAAGTTACACCTCAGAAGTCAGAATCTTGAAATAATCAATGGAAAAATATAAATTCTTATATTCTTTTAGGAAAATATAAGCTGCACCCTCTCTCCTTACCATGTCACCCGAGAATGTTCATTGTAGAAATTGCCATCTGTCTCAAAATTGATCCATATTCCTAATTAAAAAAAAAAACTTAAAATCCTAAATGTTTTTTAAAACTAACATATATGCTTAATTTT
>JABEZY010026335.1:0-18500 GCA_013467495.1 Gossypium gossypioides
AAAGTTATAGAGAGAATTGTCTGAAAAAATTATTTCAGAAAATTTTTAAAGATATTTTTCTTATTTACAACTTGACCCAAAAGTTTAGAGAAATGTGAAATTTCTCCACCGGTAATTTTTGTGAAAATTTTTCTAATTCGAAGCGATCCCATACTCGGTAGATGTGAGCTTGAGGATAACAGAGAAGACTACTCGATTGAAGTATTCATCCTAGATTAATCGAAAAGCTATAATTATGGTTTAGTGTTTATTACTTTAGATATCACAATTAAGTTCTTGTTTTGAAAAAAAAAATTTAAATTTTAGTTTTTCCTTAAATTTATTTTCATTGCATTTTTCCAAACCCGATTTTCCAACAATCGCCCACTTTGTGTTATCATGATGAGAGGCCCCTCTCAGATCAAGTTGCGACATGGTGATCACGTTGTCACGATATGTCACATTGATTGTTTGTGTCTTATTTTGCTTTATTTGTAATTTAGTCCAACATATCATCAATGAAATTAGAGTTCACAAATGCTATAAAGTGCTTTGAAAATTAATATTTAGATGTTTAATTTCGTAATTTCATAAATAATTTTATAATATGGTTATTTCGTACATTTTGTTGTTTTTCTGATTTAGTCCCTAAAACTTCATTTTACAATTAGATAAGAAATATTAATTAGTTTAAATTGATTCTTTCAAATAATGATTGTAATAGAATTCTAAGAGCTAAAGTATATCTAATTTATTATTTTATGAGTGTTTTCGTGTGATGAATGTAGAATGACAAAATTGCCCTTGGATATCGTTTGAATGATTTTGTTAGATAAAGCATGGTATTAGGGTTCATACGACTATCCTGAATTGTTGATTTTTAGATAGGCATGATAATGTTGTGGTGTGAATGGTGGTTTGTAGTGTGGTCACGTAAGTTACTAATGTGACATTTCAGATTCGGGTCAGACCGTCCCAGCCAAGTTTGGGACGCCATATTTGGTGGTATCAAAGCCATAAGTTTTGTAACACTCAAGCCTAATGTTGTTTTTAAAATTGAACCGTTGGTTTAGTTTTGAAATAAGACTGTGAAATTTTAAGCTAAGGACTACAATACCCTTGAATGAAATAATTTGCTTATGGGGTATGAATGGGAACACATTGCCTTTACTATAATGTTTTTGTAGGAATATGCCTTGGATCACTTGCCACTTCTCACTCTTTCATTTTGTTTTATCATTATAGTATATACGATATGCCTCCTAGATGAGGAAGTGTCAGTACGAATGCATCAGAGGGTGGTACATCCTCTGCACCACCTGTGCCACCTCCAAGGTGAGTTATACCTGAAGCAGGTGTTGAACTACTGATGCAAGCTATGATTGGGGCATTCTAGCAGATTGGGGCATTCTACGAGCTTTGGGTGGTAAGGAGTTTAGGGGAGTGAAAGGAGCCGGTCCTGTAACGGTCCAAAAGTCAGTGATGGCAAAAAATGCAATTTTGGGACCACATCTTTATAAATTGGACTCGTGAATACTTTATTAAATATTTACGGAGGTTATATTAAAAGTGACTTAAGTGTTGGATAGGTAATTTTATTGAATTAAAGACTAATTAAGGTATAGGAACCAAATTGTAAAGGTGTCAAAAGTTAAATTGTTAGTGAATAATTATTTAAAACTTGATTAAGGGACTTATGAGGAAATATTACCACTATATAGATGGAAGTGGATAGTGGTGGTGGGTTTTTAATTGTGAGTGTTCTAAGTTTAAATTAAATAAATAAAACTTAAAATAAAATACAATAAAACATAATAAATAATCAGGTTAGTGGGACAAAGCATCCGTCCACCTTTTATTTTTCATGTAAACCAAAATCCATTTAGGGAGAAAGAGAAGACGAACGGTTAGGGTCCTTGAATTTCAAGCTTCAATTTGGTTAGTGCAATTTAATCCTTTTTGTAATTTTTTTTATTTTTGGAATCCCGAAAGCTTAAGCTAGTTGACCCGTGTGTTAATTTCTAACACTGTTAATGGTTTAGGGAGTTTTCATTGATGGATTTTTGAAGTCCTAGGTACTAAATTGATAGCGTTTAAGCTTAGAAGTGAAGAAGGACTAAATTGTGAAGTAATTTATAGTTTGGTTCAATAGGGAGTAAAATGAATAGTTTTGAAATTTTTTATAGTAATGAGAAATAGGAAGTTTTAGAAGGACTATACTAAAAATGACTTGAAATATTGAGTTCTAGATTTAAGATTAATCTAGTATCTATTTTAGAGACTAAATTGAATAAAATAAAAAAAGTTACTTAAATTAGCAATTGAATATGATTTTGTTTGTCTATTGATGATTTGGTATGTTTTTGTTAATCCGTAGCTAACGTCGACCTAGATTCCTCGAAAAAGAAAAGAAAAGACAGGACCGTTGACGAATAGCTCAGAGTTTATGGTTTGTGTTTCTATAATCCGCAGTACTTTGCATTGTTGCATAATGAATTATTTTTGCATGGTAAGATCATGAGGTTAGTCGTTTTGTTAAAAATGAATTGAATCAAATTGATTTGAATTGATCGGTAGTAAAGAAGACTAAATTGAATATATGAGAAAATGTTGTATATTGATATAATTGTGAAATTGAACTTATATTGAGATGAACTATGTTGCCATACGTATGAATCAATGATTTGATGATGAGAATATGTTATTGATTGATATATTGATCGATAAAGAATTGAGTTATGAATACCCTATCGACTATTCAGGTAGAGTCAGATACAGTTGGCATGTCATAGGATAGGAAAAGTTCAAGGTTTTTGACCACGAGTTGATAAGGCACTGGGTGCCAAATTACTTTGGTTATACCGATGAGCATTGGGTACAACTTATTACTTTGGATTTATCCGATGAGACACTGGGTGCCAAACTGGTGTGTTGGTTGGATCTGTGTATCCGTCTGAGTTTGTGTCTAGTTAATAGGGAGATAAAATGTAAAAATGGAATAATCATATGTGAAATGAATTGAAATGATGATGATTAAGTTCCTCGAATTCATGAAATTGAAAATTTTAAAAGAAAATGTGATACTTGATAATTAAGGTTGTAAATGGGATATGAAATGGAATTGTTATGTTTTTATACTTGTAAATTGTGTTAGGTTGGGATAATAAGTTTGAGAAATAGTAGAATTGACATGATAACTTGCATATTATTATTCATTCTTTAATTCATGCATTTAAATGATTTTGCTGAGTTATACTCAGCGTACTGTTTTGTTTTCGTGTGTAGGTTAGGTTGTTATTTTGTTTGCCCGTCAATATTAGCATCTAACAGCAATCCCAGACTCAAAATATTAGTGATGTTTTAGGTTGTTAATGACATGTACCTAAGGGTGTCATATTTATACAAGTTATATTTTGAATGATGTTGGTATTTTGAGTTATCATTTGTATATATGTGTGTGTGTGTGTGTGCGTGTGTGTGTGTGTGTTTTGGCCATGATCCTTGTTAATGGTATCTTTGTTGTGGTTTCGGTAGATATGTATGTTTAAAAGCTTAAATGGCGAGTAGGTGGTATGCTATGGAATAGGTTTGGTAAAAACAAATAGTTTTTAAGGAATGAATGGTATGCTTATGTTGGCTTGAGTAATATGGTAAGTTGTGGTGCATATTTGTAGGGTTGATATTGAGTAAATTTTGAGATGCTTAAATGTTTAATTAGTGTATGTCAAGTTGGTTGTTTTAGGGTGCCATTGGAGGTACAATGGTATTGGTTTGAATATTGTACATTGACTGATATTCTATTGAGTTTGATGCAGGTTCTAGTTAGGTATTACAATACTGCAGACCATGGTTTGTGTTTGAATAATGGCTAGGTTTAAATTAAGTCTTAAATTCTATATTTTGAACCACATAGTTGGCCACACGGCCATGTGTCATGCACGGTTTTGCGACATAGCCGTCTAGTACTGATTTATAGCTTCAATAAAATTGCACACGATCTCAGACTGTTACATGGGTTGGCCACACGCCCGTGTAACTTATTGAAGTTATGCTCGATGGTTTCACACAGCTTTAGCCTATTACATGGCCCGACGACATGACCATGTGACTATTATTGAATAATTACATTTTTGACCCACACGACATCAATTTGTTACATGATCCATCTATACGGTCGTGAGATTCCACCCTCACACAGCTTTAGCCTTTCACACGGCTGTGTGACCCTTGTTTTATAAATGTACCTATCTTTTTGTAATTGTTTCAATTTGATCCTTGATTTATGTTAATATAGTTTTAGAGTTTCATAAGCTTGTATTAGACCCATTCTGATTGTAATGTACAATGTATATGTAATTACTTAATGTTTTATTGAATTTTTGAAATATGAATTGTGTGTAACTGTTCTGTAATCTTTTGTAATATCTTATCGCTCAAGTCCGGCGACTAGACCAGGTGAATGGTGTTATAGATCCAATGGTAACAACTTATGGGCTCGAAGGAGTATAGAGGATCCTTGAGCAGATGTCTTACTCGGATGAGGAGAAATTAGGTTGCACCGTATCCTTGCTTGACTGCGAAGCTCGTTGTTGGTGGAATACAGTAAAGAGAGGAACTACGGCTGACGATCTGATTTGGGATTATTTTCTAAAGGTGCTTTAGAGGAAGTTTATGGGTGAGTAGTATATGGAAGCTCATAAGTGAGAGTTCCTTGATTTGGTTCAGGGTAGCATGTCTGTGGCTGAGTACGAGTCAAAGTTTGCTCGACTTAGCCAATATGCTTAGGAGATGATTCTCATTGAGAATGACCAATGCAAGAAGTTCTGATTTGGTCTGAATTGAGATGTGTAAGTTTATTTGGTAGCACATGATATTGAGGTTTTTAATGAGGTGGTTGAGAAGGCGAATGCTGTAGAGGAGACACTGGTCGAGCCATTGCGATCAGAAGTGACCAAATCGAGAGAGTGGACTTTTGATCTGTTTGGTGTTTTAAGACGATCGCATAATAGAGGCCGTGAGTCACAAAGTTTTGGTAGAAGTGCTCGACGTGGGTTCTGGCTGAGCCAGTCCAAATAGTAGAGAAATGCAGTGGTTAGTGCTGGTGGTTCATCAAGAGCTTTGGGATGGCCACTTTGTGAGCATTATGACTGTAGGCACCCGGACTAGTGTAGGAAACGTATTGGGGGATGTTTTCGATGTGGTTCTAAGGAGCATCAGTTAAGAGACTTTCTGAAGAGGGTTGAGGATTTCCAGACTCAGAGTTCTACACCTGCGTAGAGGTGGTAAGGGGAGACAGACTGGGTAGAAAACTATTGCACATATGTTGTGGCACAGAGTGACATCAAGGGACCAGTGTGAGTCTATGCTTATAAGGAGCCACAATATTGTGACTTGAATGACGTGATAGTCAGTACCTTTACTTTGTAGTCAATTCTATTATTTTCGTTTGTTGATTCTAGTCTTATGCATTTGTACATTTTGAGTGATTTAGCTAACAAGTTGGCTATTTTGGTAGAGATCATTAGATTTGGTATGACTAAAACTAGTTCTTTGGGTGAGAGCATTACAGTCGATAGGGTGTACCATAGGTGTACTTTGATAATTTAGGGACTTGTCTTTCCCGTGGATTTGATGGAGTTGTCTTTTTATGGTTTTTGACGTAATTCTTGGTATGGACTAGTTGACGTGATTCTTGCGTGGTGAGAATGGATTAGAGATCATGGTAGCTAGGGAGAGACCCGAATTTCTCTCTAACATGGGTTTAGAGACCAAGGCCGAGAAGATGATGAGTAGGGGTTGTGAAGGTTACTTAACGTATGTGTTGAATTTGAGAAGCAAGGAGATGAGAGTCCAGGGGAGTTGCCCGATTTACCGTCAGATTGTGAAGTAGAGTTCATTATTGAGGTTTTTCTTGGTACCGCACCTGTGTCCATTGCACCTTACCGCATGGCGCCAAAGGAGCTGAAGGAGTTGAACATTCAGTTGTAAGAATTGCTTAATCAAGGGTTCATTCGATTTATTGTGTCTTCTCGGGGTGCACTAATTTTGTTTTTAAAGAAAAAGGATGGTACTTTGAGGTTGTGCATCGATTATCAACAACTAAATAAGTTGATCGTCAAGAACAAGTATCCATTGCCCTAGATTGATGACTTCTTCGATCAGTTTATAGGAGCGAGTGTGTTTTCAAAGATTGATTTTAGGTCCGGATACTATCATTATAAGGTGAAGGAGTCGAATAACTAGAAGACTGTGTTTAAGACTCGGTATCGTCACTATGAATTTTTGGTCATACTGTTTGGTTTGACTTACGCCCTGACTGTGTTCATGGATTTGATGAATCGAGTTTTTTACTCGTATCTAGATCAGTTTGTGGTTGTCTTTATAGATGATATTCTCGTGTATTCTCGCATTGAGGATGACCATGGTGCACATCTACGGACTATTCTACGGATATTGCGGGAGAAGTAGTTGTATCAAAAGTTGAATAAGTGAGAGTTTTGGCTGTAAGGGGTAATGTTTTTGGGTCATGTGGTATCGATAAACAAAATTCGAGTAGATCCAAAGAAGATTGAGGTGATTTTGGAGTGGAAATCGCTGAAGATTATAACGAAAGTTCGGAGTTTCTTAGGTGTGGCTGGTTACTACCGTAGGTTCATTGAGGGGCTTTCCATAATTTTCGCATCCTTAATAAAGCTAATACAGAAGAATGTTGTGTTTGAGTGGATGGATGAGAGATAGAAGAGCTTTGAGAAACTTATGGTAGTTTTGACTGAAGTGTCAATGTTGATTCAATCGGAGTCTAGGAAGGATTTTTTGGTCTATAGTGATGTTTCTTATATAGGTCTCAGATGTGTTTTGATGTAGGATGGTAAGGTTGTGGGGTATGCCTTAAGACAGTTGAAGTTGCATGAGCGTAATTACCCTAACCATGATTCGAAGTTATTTGTATAGTGAAAAGTGTATTATCTGTATGAGCGTAATTACCCTAACCATGATTCGAAGTTGCATGAGCGTAATTACCCTAACCATGAGCTACTGTGGTGTTTGAGCTTAAGATTTAGCGTCATTATCTGTATAGTGAAAAGTGTATTATCTACATGGATCACAAGAGTCTTATACATCTTCATACTTAGAAGGAGTTGAACTTAAGACAAATACGATGAATTGAGCTGTTGAAGGACTATGATTGTGTGATTGAGTATCAATCCGGTAAGGCAGATGTAGTCGCCCATGCTTTGAGCCGAAAATTGATAATTGAGTTGCAAGTTATGTTTGCATGCTTGAGTGTGACCGGTGATGGAGGGTTGTTGGCTAAATGATCTACCAGAAATTGATGTGGAAAATTATGCTTTTCTTACGCCCTTAAGGAGCCTTTTCTCAATCAAAATATAGTTTTTAGCATAGTTTTTTTGTTATTTCTGTATTTTTGGTTAATAAGTGAAAATGTCTCGCTTTTGTCTATTTTGTAACCCAATTTGGCCGATAGCACCATTGGGAGGCCTAACATGTTTTTGAGTGATGTAAGGACGTGTTAGAGGTCGAAAACAAGCTAGAATAGCAGTAAGGGCAAAGGTATTACGATATCCAACCCTTGTAATCGCGATACCTCCAACAGTATAAAAGAGTGAAGATGCCTTTCAGTGGTATCGCGATATCCTCATCGTGGTATTGTGATATCACCTTCGTTAGGGGGAAAGCTTGGATAAAAGGGTAGTTTTTGTCTACGTGGCCTAGGAATCACACAAGGCCCGTGTAGGGGAATTTATGGTAACAAGAAGTCATCAGAATACACTCCAAAACAACCAAAATTTGCTGAAGAGGAGGCACACACACATTAGCTTAGTTGTAGGTTTAGTTTGCTCTAGGTGTTCTTTAGTTTTTCTCTGCACTTTTCTAGGGTTTTTATATTACTCTTCTTCCACCTTAAATTAGAGTTTATTTTTCTGCATTTACTTCTTGTTCTTGTTGTTCTTAGTGTTAGTTAAGTTAGTTATTACTGTAGCTAAGGTTTATTTACATTTCCAGTCCCTGTACCTTGCTTTCAAGACTCTTTAAGCTTTATTATAATGTATTTTTATTTTTTTTACTTTAAATCTGTTAAAGCTTGTTCTTTTTATGTTTTTGCTTTAGATTTTCTTGATGAATGCTTTTGGTTTCATTCTATTTAAGTTTTTTTGCCTAAAAATATCAACTTTTATATTTTTCTCAAGTTTTACTTTCATGGCCGCCTTGTTTTCCATTATTATATCTATTTTCTTTACTTTGAGCATGTGTAACTAAACCTTTAAGGAAGTTTGTTGATGGAGATGTGGGTAAACTAAAATCCCTTGGAAAAAGGATTAAATCGTAGCAAATTGGTTTAATTTGAATAGAATTAAGAACTTAGGTAGTGACGCCCCTAAGAGTATATCAAGACAAAGTGAGACAAGAAGGTAATCTTGTTGCGAAACCGTTCATAAGTCCTAGATTAATTGGCAAGATCAGAAGATAAACCAGACCTAATTCGTCTAAGTCGTTAAAGTTGAGATTGGAAGATAAAATGGAGCCACTTGGTAATTTTTGCGATTTATTTCCATTGTCTGAAATTTGATGAACCACATCGAAGTCATCTAACCCCATTAGTTATTTGCGAGATAGTCCCTCTAGTTTTACATTTCTTGCAATTCAGTCCTTAGAGTAGAACATTTAATTTTGTTGCAAACTCATCTTTCTATGAATTTTCGTACTATAAAATTGTATTAGTAGCCGCTTAGACTCTATTGTGTATGCTAGTTATTGCTCGATCGCCTCTTCCATTGGACTTGACCACTTGGAATACTTAGTGTTCCATCGGAACTATAAATATTATAACTGACACTGTACGCTTGTAGTTAAAACCCACTCTTTAATTGATTTCATAAATTCGTTGTTTTTACATGCACGCGCAAGTCGGGTCACTAAAATTTAGGTGAAGCCCACTTTTTTGCCACAGATTAAGGAGAAGCAGTTGGTAGATGAGAGTTTGTCAAATAAGATTCATCTGGTTGAGCAAGGTGGAAGTGGAGATTTTGATCTTAATGCAGATGGTGTATTGAGTTTCCAAATGAGACTTTGTGTGCCTAATGATGATGAATTAAGGCATGCAATTCTCATCAAGGCGTATAGTACCCCATACACTATGCATCTTGGTAGAAGTAAGATGTATCGTGATCTTCGAGAGATGTATTATAGCCTAGATTGAAATGAGATGTGACGGATTTTCTGACTAGGTGTTTGGTGTGCCAGAAGGTGAAAGCGGGGCATCAACATCCTTTGGGTTTGCTGCAGCAGATTAGGATTTTGGAGTTGAAATGAGAGAGAGTCATCATGGACTTTGTCATAGGTTTTCTTTTAACCTCGATAAAGAAAGATTCAGTTTGGGTGATTGTTGATCAGTTTTTGAAGAGTGCACATTTTTTGGCAGTGCGTACTAGCTATTTATTGCAGAGATTGGAAAAACTGTACATAGCAGAGATTGTATGTCTCTATGGTGTTCTGATTTTCATCATTTCAGATAGAGATTCGCGTTTTACTTTTAGATTCCAGAAGAGTCTGAAGGAAGCTTTAGGTTCAAAGCTTAACTTTAGTACGACTTATCATCCTTAGATGGATGGGCAGTTGGAAAGGGTGATTTAGGTTCTAGAGGATATGCTACGCAGTTGCGTTATTGAATTAAGTGGAAGTTTGGAGCAATATTTGTCTTTAGTAGAATTTGCCTACAACAACAGTTTTCAGATGAATATCTAGATGACACCGTTTAAGGCATTGTGTGGTAAGAAGTGTAGAACTCCTTTGTGTTCGTCAGAGTTGGATGAAAAGTGGAGTGTAGGGTTGGATTTGATTCGGGAGACTGATGAGAAAGTGAAATTGATATGTGAGAGATTGAAGGCTACCTTAGATAAGAATAAGTCTTATGCAGATTTGAAATGTCGAGACATTAAGTTTTAATTTGGAGATAGAGTATTTCTAAAGGTTTTGCCTTGGAAGAAAGTTTTGAGATTCGGACAGAAGAGTAAATTGAGTCAGAGATTTATTGGACCTTATAATGTTATTGAGGGTTGGACCGATCACCTATTGGCTCAGGTTGCTGTCAGAACTTGAGCATATTCTTGATGTGCTTCATGTGTCCATGTTTCAGAAGTACCGATTTGATCCCTCGCATATAGTACTGGTAGAGGAGATCGTGGTTTGACTTGATCATATGCACGAGAAGGAGCCAATTGAGATTTTGGCTCGGGAGCTTAAAGAATTGCGTAATAAGAGAGTTCTGATGGTTATGGTTTTGTGACGTAACCATAAAACATAAAAGGTTACTTGGGAAGCCGAGAACATGATTAGACATCAATATCCTTATCTATTTGATTTAGGTAAATTTCAAGGACAAAATTCTTTTTGGAGGTGGAGAGTTGTCACATCCCAAAATTTGGTCTAGTATATTTGGGTTAATGGATCGCGTATCTAATTTCGATGCCAAAATTTATTTTGAAAATTGAAATCCTAAAATTAAGTTCGAGAATTTAGAATTAAGTGTCCAAAAATCATTTATCATAAAATAATTTTTAAAAAATAAAATCAGATTTAAAAAGAATAAAAAAGGATTTTAATTAAAAGAGGACTAATTTGTAAAAGGGTCAAACTTGAGAGTGCCCCAAAAGTAATTAATCCCAACTTTAAAAATCTGTTTTTTTTTTCATATAGTTTAAAACCCCTTTCACGTTTTCTTCCCTCCCTCATTCTCTCATTTTAAATTTTTTCCAAACACAAATCTATATATCTTTCTCTCCTAACAACTAAACTTTTTTTATTTTCTCACTTCCCAAACACTCAATTTTCAAGCAAACTCTCAAATTCTCCATTAATTTTCTCATTTTTCTCTAAAGGGTTTTCAAGAAATTCAAGCTTCAATTGTTTTTCTTCTCCAAGAAAGGTTAGATTCTGATTCTTGATGATCTTTTTATGCATGTTGCTTTTTCAAATAAAGGTTTGATCCTTTATAACGAGATTTCTATGTATCAAAAGATTTAAGCCAAAATTGAGCTCTAAAATGGTGAAATTCAGATTTCTAAATTAAACCTCTATTTTAAAATAGCTTTCATATTATTTTGAAGTGATTAAAAGGTTTTTAAACTTGATTTAACAGATCACTAAGAGATTTTAAAGATTTGATGATTTTTGCTCTTGAATGTTCATATGTGGTAATTTTTCTAGAAAAATTGAAATTTGAGTTTTTAGGTGTATAAAGTGGTATAGATCTATTCTAAAATGATATATAAGATGTTTAGAATCAGGTTTAAGTAATAGAAACAATAATTAACCAAGGAAAAACTAAGATTTCAGTAAAATTTTTCAAATTTTTTGTTTAAGAAGGGAGAGGATGGATTTGCATTTTTGTTGAGATTTGGATGTGTTGTGGTTGATAGCGACCATATTATACTAATTTTAATGTGTATGCGAAGTTACGGATCCATTGAAGCCCTTTAAAAGTAAGGCGAAAGGCAAGGAGAAGCTTGGTTAAGCTTACGATAGTCAAGGAAAAGCTAAATCAGTGAGTGATTTAGAGTTGCTTCTTGTAAGCACAATTGAATGAGTTAATTGGGAGCTTAGGTTATCCTAAACACCTATCCTAAGTTCCAAGTGTAATCCTTCTTACTGGAGTTTACTTTATTTTTCAAAAATGCATATATGATGTGATATGTAATACATGATGAGTAATTAAAGCAAATGTAATGTGTTTATGTCAATATATGATATGAGCTTTGCTGGTTTTATGCACACATATGAGATCTAATGTGATTGTGGCTCATTGAACATAATGTTGGCACTTATAAGTGCATTCAATGTGAATGTGATAGTGTTGTGAATATGATGAACATGAACATGTGAATCTGTGCATAAAACAATAATTAAATTGTGTATAAGTGGATGGCCTTGTGATACATTGAAATCATTGGATATAGATGACATGACATAGGATTTGAGTACTCACACATGTGTTTGGTATATGGGACATGTTGGATAGATAAGAGAATGTTGATCATTGACTCCATTTATGTTACACTTTATTTGGGACATGATACACTCTTTGAGTCATAGTGAGGTGATATAAGGAGATTCATTATCCAATGAAATGTGTTTTCTTATATGTTTCACAAGTCACAAGTATCCAATATATAAATTTTGAATAGAAAGAATTATGCTTAAAAGTGCTATGAGTGTTTGGATTAGTATGCTTTCCTTTAACCTCCAATATTGTGTTTTATTATGGCAATCTTGAGAACTTACTGAGCTCGCAAAGCTTACACTCCTGTTTAAAAATTTTGCAGAGAAATAACCCTACTGAAGAGTGAGAAGTGGAAAAGCAAAGTGATCTATTCAAGGCTTAGTGGTTGGGTATGTGTTGAGGTTTTTGAACTCTTTTAATAAAGGCAATGTGGGTTGCTTTTCTCTTTTTGGTACTGTAAGAATGGACTTTGGACTTTGACAATTGGTTCATATTTTAATGCATGTGAATATTATTGAAAATGTATAATGTTGGTTGAGATTTCTGATAAAGAGTCACATAAAGCTTGACTAAAAGATTGATAAGAATGTTTGAATTGTATTCTAAAAGATTTGACATGTTTAGAATGACCAAATGGTTCAATAGAAACATATAAGATCTTTAGAAAATCATAATATGGAAATATGGCATGTTGAGTAAATGTTTTTGGAGTTAGCATTTGTATGACTGCATAATCACTTACTTGAGGGGTAAAATTTTGCTATTGATCGCTATAATGTATTTGAGCATGTTTTAAATGATGTATGTATGTAACATGACTTCCTAGAATTGATAAATAGGCCTAAATGCACGAAATGATATGCTAGGTAGTGTTTAAACTTGACAATTGCAAGTTGTTGGGCTGTTTTTTAGAAAATATTGTGATCGCATCGTCATGATGTGGCACACTGATTGTTTTGGTCTTGTTTTGCTTTCTTTGGAATTTAATCCAACATATCATCAATGAAATTGGAGTCCACAAATGCTATAAAATGCTTTGAAAATTTGCATACTTAAGATCTAGATGTTTAATTTCATAATTTCGTAAATGATTTTGTAATATGGTTATTTCAACATTTTGTTGTTTTTAAGATTTAGTCCCTAAAACTTTGTTTTAGAATTAGACAATAAATATTAATCGGTTTAAACAGATTCTTTCAAATAATTATTTTAATAGAACTGTAAGAGCTAAATGTATATCTAATTTGTTATTTTCTGAGTGATTTCGTGTGATGAATTTAAAATGACAAAATTGCCCTTGGATATTGTTTGAACGATTTTGTTAGATAAAGCATGTTATTAGGGTTTGTACGACTATCCTTAATTGTTGATTGTTAGATATGCATGATAATGTTTTGGTGTGAATGGTGGTTTGTAGTGTGGTCACGTAAGTGACTAATGTGACGTTTTAGATTCGGTTTGGACCGTCTCGGTTGGGTTTAGGGCGTCACATCCTTAACTTTTAACCTAGTACTTTATAATTCAATCCAACCCAATACATGTTTTTCTTAAATCCAAAATTTTTTATCGCTTGATCAAATCTTTGATTCCACGAGCGGGATGGTTGCTTAAGTCCATATATGGATATAAGCATTTTGCAAACTTTATACTAATTTATTTTTTATATATATTCGGTGGGTTACATCATATAGATGTTCTCTTCAAGATATCCATTTAGGAACATTGTCTTAACATCCGTTTGCCAAATCTTGTAATCGAGAGCTGTCATAATGGATAACTATAAGCATATTGACTTGAGCATGACAATTGAAGATAAGGTTTCTTCGTAATCAATAACTTCTTTCTACGTATAGCATTTTTCTACAAGTCTGACTTTGTAAGTTTCCACTTTTCCATCCTTATTCTTTTCTTTTTGTAGATCCACTTACACCCTATGGGTTTTATCCCTTTTTGGTAAGTCTACAAGTTCCTACATTGAGTTGGATTGCATAGAATCCATATAAGCTTTCATAGTTATTTTCTAGAGCTTGGAATTAACACTTTGTATCACTTCATCAAATGTGTATGGGTAATCATCTTCCTGTTCTACTAATCATTTGTAGGCTTGTGAGAGACCCTCCCACTGTGGTGAAGCTCCCTATGCTACTGATCATTTGTAGGTCTAGAATTAGGAGTTAGTTTTAGAACCGTTACTGTAAGGTTTTGTGTATTTCCTTAACGTTCCTCAAGTACTTCATTACATCGAGATTTAAAATTGTTCATGTAACTTTCCTCAAAGAAAGTAGCGTGAGTTGACACTATCACTATTTACTCTTTTAGGTTATAAAACAAACCACCTTTTTTCCCTTAAGATATCCTAAAAACATACACAATTTCATCTGTGAATCTAACTTCCTTGCATTTTTATCCAATACGTGGACTGGGCATGCCCCAATCCTTAAATAATTTAAATTTGGCTTCCTGTCATGCCACAATTCATATGGTGTTTTAGAGGTTGCCTTAGTTGGTACATTATTCAGAATACACCAAGCCATTTGTAAGGCATATCCGCAAAAAAGAGATTGACAACTTCGAAGAACTTACCATCGATCGAACCATGTCTAACAAGGTTTGATTTCTTCTCTTTGCCATACCATTCAATTATAGCGTTCTCGGCGCGGTTAATTGGGATAATATCCCATTCTTTATGAGATACCCTAAGAACTCATCCGATAATTATTTCCCACCACGATCAGACTGAATTGCCTTTATGGGTAAACCTAGTTGTTTCTCCACTTTTGCAATAAACCCTTTGAATTTATCAAAGATTTCACTTTTGTAGTGCATTAGGCACACAAACCCCTATATGGAATAATCATCAATAAATGTTATGTAATATTCATATCCACCTCTTGCACTGATGTTCATGGGGATACATACATCAATGTGCACAAGTTTTAAGGGTTTCACGGCCCTCGTTCCTTTTGCATTAAAAGATCACTTAGTCATCTTACCTTTCATGGAAGATTCACATTGTGAAAGATCAACTTTTTTAAGTGAACTTAAAGTGTCATCTTTCACAAGCCTAGTGATTCTTTCTTTGTTAATATGACCAAGTTTCAAATGTCAAATCTACGACTCATTAGAGTGAGAAGTTTTAAGTTTTTATTCAAAATTTCAGTTTCAAGCAGTTTGTACATCTTTGGTTTGATAAAATAGAAATTATTATACACCCATCCATTACAAATAAGCTTACGATTTCAAAATATTAGAATACTATTAAAAGTCATGGTCAAGTCATTTTTAAATAAACATGCAATAAAAATTAAGTTTCTTTTGAAACTTGGTACATAGAAAATGTCTTTCAGAATAATCTTCCTAAAATCATCAAAATAAATATGTACATCTCCCACTGCTTTAATTGTAAAACTTGTCTTATTTCTGGATAACAACAATAGGCTTTTATCTCTATGATTTTTCATTTACATGAACCCCTATAGAGAAACACAGAAAAAATGGTTTGCAGCTTAAGAATCAATGACCTAGTGGTTTATCAAATCTTCCACTAAGCAAATTTCTAACATAAAGCGTTCCATACATTTTCCCTTAGTGGCTGGGTAATCCTTCCACTCTTTGCTATTGGCCTTAAAGTGCTTTTTCTTGTTGCAAAAGATACACTTAGACTTGGATTCGTCTTTAGGTTTCTTGGTTCTCTTCTTTTCCACTTTAAGTGGCCTAGATGACTTAGCCTTGTTTCTTTTAGCATGATTTCCCTTTCCTTTAGAGGAAGAAGTAACTGTTAAGTTTTCTTCTACTTTTTGGACTGGTTGACCGCCATTCAATATCAACTCACAGGGTTGTAATCCCTTCATGAGTTGTGTAAGTGTCAGATTCTTGTTTCCAAGGTTATATGTGGCCATAAAGTCTGCAAAATCCTTGGACAAACTTTTGAACATCATCTTTATTTGTGTGTTTTGGTCTAGATTGGGTTTGTTAATCGTTGTTTCAAAAAAGTATCCTATAAGAGTAATCATATGGTCTTTGACCAAAGTGTCGAGTTTATGCTGGGCATTAATCAAATTAGTTATAGCCGACTATTAAGCCAAGGCAACTTGGCCTCCAAACATGTCCTCTAGTTTGTCTAGAATCGCTTTATAAATCTTACAGCTCTCCAGTTGCTTATAAAGGGTGCTAGTCACACTTGCCAGCATATAGCGACGAGCTATCTCATCAGACTCCTCCAAACGTTTTCTAGCCTCAGCTTGAGTGGCTGGAGAGAATTTATTATCAATGACTGATTTCAGTTTCTCACAGCTCAGGACAATCAAGAGGTTTCTTTTACATTCCTTATAGTTATTTTCGTTCAGTTTGTTCTCAATAAGAATATTTAGTAAGGGAGTAGGTGTCATTTTCAAACCTAAAAATAAAATATTCATTCATTAATATCTTTGTACTTTGCAAATATTAATAGAACATTTTGCAATATATGATATGCATTAAGATGATGCATGTGTCTTACGTTAAACTTTGAAAACATTTGTAAGTTGTTGCAACGGTAATTCCTACATCCATTGAATTAAGTTACCATGGGGGCAATCTTAGTCAACTAGTAAGAACATGGATTTCCATCCAATTAATACGTGAACCTACTTCCTTAGGCATTTACACCTACTAATAATCATATAACGTTTGATCATCATTCTAACTTAAGTAGAGCTTCATGGGAAGTGACTTAACTAGAAGATATTGAGTGTATAGCCATGAACTCTACACCTGTCACATCATGTACCACAAATGAGTCATCGTGGGACAATCTCACTGAGTGACATGTTGTGACTAGTTGTCCTCTTTGAAGAAGAACTCATTGTTATATCATATGATAATACTTACAATGTGATCAGCCAACTATCATACTATTACAAGATACTTCTTCTTTCTTTTTGGAAATCTCCTCAGTAAAATCCACTTGACAATCCTACCCTGGGGTAGTTAAATTATTATGTCATCACAAGAGACCATTAATGGAGGTCATAGGTCTTGTTCAAGGACCTTCTCCCACTCAATCTTTTAAAACCATGCAAAGTTTTTAATGTTCGTTTTCATAATTAATAAATGCGTGATAAGTACAGTGACATTCTTCTCCTAAACAATATGGCATGTTTATCATACATATACATGAACATACTTTTGCAGTCTATTTAAATATCATCATGCTATCATATAAAAACATAAAATTAAATGACTTTAACTAGCCAAAGTTTTCAAGATTTCATCATAGAAAAAATTAAAAATAAAATTACCCCAATGCTTACTTTGGGTCTTCTAGTTGGAATCCAAATATATTGATTTTTAGGGCTTTTTCCAAAACCACTAATGACTTGTAAAACACCAAAGGGATCTACTGTCAAACTGCTATGGCCACCACAGACTTTTGTTGTTGCCATGGTTGAAGTTATTGTTGTTCGGTCATTGTTGTTGCCATCGTCGGGCCGCCGTCAACCACCGTTAGCCACCACTATCGTCAAGCATCATCAGCCACCATTGTCGTACCACCGGTAGCATCCATTGTTAGACCACTATTGCCCTTTTCCAATTGGTTGGATCAAGTTTGTGTTGTCTCGATTAGTCTTAGATGTGTCTCGGTTCTCTGGCATTCTTCGAAAAATTGATTACATAATACCTATGTCTATTTCTAGCTCACATTTACTTTTCATCTATCATGTAATGCCAATGAAAGGATATAATTTACCCATGTCTTGAGCTATGAATTCCATTATTGTGACTGATACTACATACTACAGAAGTTGTACATCCAATGCACCAACTTTCGGTCCCTTATCTATTTCAACTTAGATTTTTACTTACATCAAAGTATGTGGGTTACGCATACCTAGTTTATCCTCCACTCAGGACTAAGGTATGCCATACTATAAACGTCACAAGTGAATCAATCCATAAATGGATTCATGATCTATTTTACTTAGGTCCTATTCGATGTACTGTCAGTCCAGTCAGCAACATCTATGTCTCTAAATTTTAGGAGTCATCCACTCCGATGCTCAAGACAATGCATCTCCCTAACTAGACTTGATAGATGACATATTAGTTTTTCAATCATGTTTGTTCATTTCTGATTAGACTAAGGATATTTTTAGGTTCATCTACTAATATAAGTTGCCTTTACGTATTATAAACCAACCACAAAATACTACTTAGTATTAGTTAAACATTACATAACCAATGAGCTAATATTTGCTTCCATTTTGCTTTCCATGACAAAGTCGTTGAGGGAAATATACAAAAGGGTATTAATATAATTCATAAATAATTTTATTAAACCAATTTGATAAAAAAAAATACAAGTTTACAAATGAATATGCTATGCTTAGGGCACCAGATCCAACTGTTGAAAAATATGTTTTAAGGGAAACAAGAGTTTTAAAAGTTTTCCAAAACAAGAACTTGATTGTATTATCTAAATTAATAAGCACTTAATTAAAATCGTACCTTTTGAATCGTATAG
>JABEZY010040335.1:0-10744 GCA_013467495.1 Gossypium gossypioides
AGAGAAATAACTTTTTTCTTCAATCTCGATTCTCCAACACTGATCGTCAGATTAACTTGGATCTAAATTATGTTCTACTCGTCGATGGATAATGATTTACCGTACGATTTTTGAATCATCACTTGAAGCTCGTTAATCGATCTTTAAAAAAAACTAAATAGCACAGTTACTTAAATAAAAACTTTCGAATAGTTTAGTAATTATTTTATAACTTTTTAAAGTTGAGTAACTAAAACGTAAAGTTACTAACAGATTAGTAACCTTGAGTGTAGTTAACTCATGATTAAATTAAAATTTTTAAATTGAAAAATTAACCGAATTTAATTTTAAATTTTTAAGCACAAAAATTAAATCTCAAATTTTATGAAAGTATAAGGACTGGCAAGAAATTTTGACCCTCTATCGGTACAAAAAATGACACAGTCTCCGTTAAATGTATAAATATTAAACAACCTTCAAAAAAATCTCCACACACACACACACACACACACACAAAAAGCTCTCTATTTTTTTTCATTAATGGAGTGTGACAAAAAATACATCACCATTCAACAGCTAGAACAACACAACAAGCCAGGAGATTTATGGGTTTCCATCAACGGCAAAGTTTACAACGTTTCCGATTGGTCCAAATACCATCCCGGCGGCGAAACCCCACTCTTAAATCTCGCCGGAAAAGACGTTACTGACGCATTCACAGCTTATCATCCCACCACAGCTTGGCAATACCTTAACAAGTTCTTCACCGGTTATCGTCTAAAAGATTACAAAGTCTCTGAGGTATCCAAAGATTATAGAAACCTAATCCATGAATTCACTAAAGCCGGCATGTTTGAAAACAAAGGTCACACAGCTGTTTTTACATTAACATCGGTAGCCGCCATGTTTGGTTTCGTGTTTTACGGCGTTTTGTGTTGCAATAGCTTGTGGGTTCATCTCTGTTCGGCTATGGTGTTAGGCATGGCTTGGATACAAAGTGCTTATATTGGCCATGATTCTGGTCATTACATTGTAATGTCTGGTCATGGTTGGAACAAGTTGGTTCAACTTATAACAGGGAATTGTTTAACAGGTATTAGCATTGCTTGGGGGTAAAAGTGGGCATGGAGGCGGGATTTCATTTTGCACTAAATTATTTCTTATAGCTTTAAATTATTTCTTTAAAAGTAAATTAATTTTTGTGTTAAAATTTTTATCAATTTTTAAAAATTGGTTTCTATACCTAATAATGAGTCACAAATATGTAACCATTTGATTATTCTGTCAACAACGTTAGCGTTTAACAGTAGAATAGTAGAAGATTAATTTCCCTATTTCTTTAGCAGAGGAGGCTATTGTATTAAGAGTATGATTACATTTTGTCCCCTTCTACTAAAAATAGGTAAATAGTTTCTATACATTAGATCATTTTATTAAAATTTTCATTCATTTTTACCGTTAAAAATTGGTCTTTATACATCAGAATGAGGTACACATGGCACGTCATGTGTAACTGTCTGGTTATTTTGTCAACAACGCTAATTTTTAACCGTAAAAATGAATGAATTTTTTTACTAGAAAGGACTAATTTACTATTTTATTTAATGTATAGAGACTATTTTGTTCATTTATTGAGTAACGCTGGAAAAATGCAATCTGACTGTTAGTATTTTCTAAAAAATGAGCAAATTAATCCTTATTCGTTATATCAAAGAGCAAACCGATTCTTTTTGTTAAAAATTTCATCTATTTTTACGGTTAAAAATTAGTCCTTACACATCAATATGAGGTACATATGGCACTCCATGTGTAACTGTTTGACAATTCTATCAACCATGGTAGTTTTAAACAATAAAAATGAATAAAATTTTTAATAGAAATGACCAATTTATTTTTTGATTTAATATATAAGGACTACTTTTACCGGATCTCGGTTCAAGTTATAACAGGTAATTGTTTAACAGGTATTAGCATTGCATGGTGGAAATGGACTCATAATGCTCATCACATTGCTTGTAATAGCTTAGATTGCGATCCCGATCTTCAACATATCCCAGTTTTTGCCGTCTCATCTCGATTATTCAATTCGGTAACATCTTCTTTTTACGGTAGAAAACTCGAGTTTGATTATATGGCACGAATTCTCATCAGTTACCAACATTGGACATTTTATCCCATCATGTGTGTAGCAAGGGTAAATTTATATATACAAACATTATTACTATTGTTTTCTAAAAGAAAGGTACAAGATAGAACATTGAACATAATGGGGATTATCGTGTTTTGGACATGGTTTCCCCTCTTAGTTTCATGGTTACCAAATTGGTCACATAGGGTTATGTTTGTTCTTACAAGCTTTGTTGTAACATCAATTCAACATGTTCAATTCTGTTTGAATCATTTCTCGGCGAATGTTTATGTCGGTCCGCCGAACGGAAACGATTGGTTCGAGAAACAGACGAACGGGACGTTGGATATTTCGTGTTCGCCATGGATGGATTGGTTCTTTGGTGGGTTACAATTTCAATTAGAACATCATTTGTTCCCTAGGTTGCCTCGTTGTCATTTGAGACAAGTTGCACCATTAGTGAAGGATCTTTGTAATTAACATAATTTGCCTTACAAGAGTTTATCTTTTCGGGAAGCTAATGAACTGACGATTAGGACACTGAAGATGGCTGCTATGGAAGCTAGGGACGTGAACAATAGTGGTGTTTCAAAGAACTTGTTGTGGGAAGCTGTTACCATTCATGGCTGATAAAAATGGGGGTGTTTGAAGATTGAAACTGAATCTTTTTTTTTTTTCTGTTTCTTGTTCAAATGATGTGTTGTTTACTCTTTTATGATCATAATAATGTTTTCTGATTTCTTTATTATTATCATTTCTTTTTCAAGACTGTTTACTTATATATGAAAAATTTCTAATTCGAAAAACGTCTTTGAAGAGTCATCTGTCTAAAGTCGGCATGTTCAATATTATCTCCGGTGAGAATTTTGTCTCTCTACTTCGACACACACGTATGGTTTGCCATATCAAACATCAAACAAGACGTTTTCATTCCAAGAACCATATACAGCTTTAGTAGAGTGGAGAGATAAAACCTCTATCAGGGATAATACCGGACATGTTAAGGGGTCCGCCAACTCCAGGCCGATGACACTTTGAAGACTGCTCCCAAAGAAGTTGAAAATCTCTAAAACAAAAAAGGACATTTTTGTTAAGGGAAGGCTAATTCTCACTTCAGAAAAGTTTTCGAAGTATTGTCTGTCAGGAGCCAATAAATTCTTTAAAGAGTCGGTATGGGTTCAAATCCCACTAAGTGCAAATGTTAAAATTTCTTTGATCTGTGCTCGAGTTCTAGGTAGAATCGAGAGATAAAACTATCATCGGGGATAACACTAGCCTATTGAAAGATTTACCGGTACACTTCTAAGAGTTTCCCAAAAGAAGTTGATCTCCCTCAACAATACTCTCGGATTAATTTCAACAGTACTCTCGGATTAATTTCAAGAGTTTAAAATTAATGAGCTTACAATTGATTTAATTATGAATTTCCTATTTTAAGTCGTTAGAATATGATATTGAATTTTATGAAAACTAAGTAAAACTTTTAATTGTTAAACGTTCTCACTAAATTGCTCACTTGAAATCAGACATTCAACAATTTAAAAGTAAAGAATTAGCATAAATCACAGTTTAACAATTTGTGTAATAAATTAGAAAAAAAAAAAAGAGAGTAAATTAACAAAAATCAACTTCATGCATTTATCAACAATTAGACTAAATTTAGATAAATTTAAAATTTTCAACCACTAACCTTTATTTTCAATTGGATGTGAAAATTTGTAATTTGACAATTCATTTTCATGGAAAATTTATGAAATTTCTAGGGAAAATTAACAATGAACATTCAAATATACAAACTATTCATAAGAGTGGATAATGTAACTCATCTTCATTATCCACAATGAGTTATTTACATGGTGGCATTGGGATTGTTCAAATGGAGATTCATGCAACATATCCAGCTTTTAGCTTCATTGCTTTCTGTTTGACAAAGAAAGCTGAGAGCAAGCTTTTGCTTCTAACAGGTGCACGAACGATCTGATGCTTTCGGTTATCAAATGACCTGAATGCCATCGATGGTCCCTCCGATTCCTGAAACGAAGACAGGGTTTTTCCACAACCATGAAATGCAACAATGACAGATTTTATATCATATAAGAGAGCAACCAATCTAAAGCTAAATCCATCAACTCGGGTTTCAACAAACAAGCATCGGTTTAAAAGGTTTCAAGCATGTATGCATTATTGTCAATTCGAACATTACCCCATGTGTGATACCCAGTGTTGGAACAAGTGGATTCGAAGCAAGAAAAGGTGCTGCCGAAGACTTTGTCCTTGTGTTATCTCCATTATCTGCAAGAATTACGGTCAAAATGCAAGTCTTGTAAAGTAAGAAAAGCTATCAATGTAAAATGCGTACCCAATAGCCGGAAAACTTCAGAACCATTGCCCGAATGTTTCGAGATTTCGTTGCTGCAGTGTAAACAATGTCAATAACTTCTTTGCTCTCATTACAACACTAGAAGAACTACATTGGAACAGTTTGGCCAGACTAACCTTGCCAAAGTGTCTGAATTCCCTTTCGAAGTAGGCTTCGTTTCCAAGGCTAAGTAACATGAAAGAGGCTTTGGTGCAGGACTATCTATATACCACATTTAATAAGTACAATGAAAACAATACAGCAATCAACTCAAATTTTAGAAGAGTTCCAGCCATCGTACCAAAAGGTTGAAGACGAGAAGCCTCAAAATAGTTTTGTCTAGAATCTGTACGCACGAGCGGACTAAAATGAACCTTCTTGTTTACGGAATCTGGTTGATAGAAACACAATAGAATAAGAACCAACAAAAAAGGAGATAAAAAGGGAAAGGAAATGAGAAACAGGCTTCAATCAAGTAGTCTTACTTGGTAAAATGTAGTGCTTGTGATGTTTGGGGATAAATGCAAACACCTGGTGCTGCCGGAGACCTTCTTTACCGGTGTATACTTGGCATGTATGAAGTTGCTAACATGAACAAACTAAATGAGCTCAGGTCATCCCTTCATTATTGTGTTAGAAATTAACTCAAATTCATTTGGTTGGAGGTTACTTGATGATTAAGTTAGACAGGGGACTGGTTAACCATCTAGATGTCATATTTGATTACATTTCTGCTCTCAAGTTCCTAACATACTGTTTACCTGATGCAAACAAGATGCTTGTAGCTCCATGGCTGACACTTCCAATATTTGCTGCTCGAGAAGATCAGTTAACTTGTAAGCCACAGTACCAAGGTGATCAACAGCATTAACAAGAGCCTGTACAGCATAGTCTTTCAGGTTGTCGAGTACCCTAGCAAATTTTATCCAAGAAAGCAAGAATATTTCAAGCACAAACACGGAGGCAAGCCATTGTCATGCTATGGAGTGATTAAGTGTTGAGAGATTTCTGACTTCTTTGGAAAAAGTCTTCGAAGAATCGTCCGTGCCAAGCCAATGAACCCCTCAATAGAGGGGTATTATTCCGATCAGAATTTTGTCTCATGACTCTATGAAGTGCCTGAGTACCGAAGGCTGCATGAAGAGACGGTAGATTCAACAAAGTGAGTGCGCCTCATCGGGAATGTGAGTGTTTGCACTTAATAGACTTTGAACCCCTGACACTTGTGGCTAACTGTGCTACGACTGACTAACTCAAGTCGTAGCATAATTGCCCATAAATACCCTAGCTGTAGGGCACGCGCTCAAATCTTACCAAGCACAAAAGTTCATACTTTCTTGGTAATTGACCGCGCGCGGCACATCGTTCACGCTCGATAAAACGCTCTTACTTTGTTGAACCCATCACCTCTTTAGACAACCTCAAGCTCTTATCGAAGGCAGAGCACAAAACTCACCAAGGACAATATTGGACGTGTTGAAAAGTCTATCGACTTCAGATAGACTATGGGTGAGTTTGGATAAGCGGTGCGTTTACCTGTGGCGGTGAGATTAGATACTGTAACGATACTGTAGCATGAGACAAAAAGTAAACTAAACGCACCGCACCGTACCCAATCGCACATCTAAGCCACCCTACACTTCAAAGACTTATTTCGAAATTCTTCTTTTAAAAGAGTCAACCTCACCTAAACACAGGAGGACATAATGAACGAAGCAACAATTATTGAAAGTAAAAGTAAAAATATGGATCCTCACATCTGCTTCTGTTCACTATGTATGTATGACTTTTCACAGTACTCTGCAGCTGAATAAAGCTGAGGCTTCAAATTCTTCAGCTCCTGCAAAATGTCAGGGGCCAGATAGAAAAGCTTTGAACATGCATAAAGCTCAAAATTTTCTTTAAGACAACCTTTCAAACAAGATGCATGCACTTCTCCAAATTTCCTTTTAACATCATGTAAACGAAGCAAAATTATTGTTCTTCAATGCACGAGATAAGTGAAACAAAAAGAAAAAGAGAAAACACGATATTTGCTGTGCAAAAATTGGACCCCCAAAAGACAGAAACCTGCAAGGCTATGACGAAGCTTTTGCTACGCTCCAAAGAGACCTCGTCGAACGCGGTGGCTAGATTATTAGATATGGGTAACTCTACATCCATTTGTGTGATCACTTTAATAGATTTTTAGAATCAAAATGCGAAACCCCAAAATCTCAAGAACAAGAAATTGGATTAATGGAGAGATTTTGGGGGGTTAGCGAACTGGAAAATTGTGAAGCTCAGGGGGGGTGTTAATATGGTAGGTGAACGCACACTTTGAGTTGACAAGCATTGAATTGGTTGTTCATGGGTCAATGTCTCAACAACTGATGATAGTTGTAAAGTTAACATTTATATACTAACTGACGCCTTTGCTCTGCTCATTCAATGTAATGCACCATCTATGGCGATTTTGAATGATGATAAAATCGCTTCACGATGATGTCACCGGGGAATTTGATTATTAATCCCAATCTTATCCGGTTTAATTTAATCAGAAAAACTTAATTACTACAATTCGATGATTCAAACTACTGAAAATTGGTATGGAGGGATTAAATTTGCAGTTAAACAGTTTATTTTTTAAAAATTTTAATTAAATCAATCGAATCAGAAATCGACGATTTGATTATCGATTTAGCTTTAAAAACATTGAATCAAACCTTAGTTGAACAAAGCTCAGATGTAGTTTATCAATTGAGTAAATTACATCCAATGTCACTAAACTATAATAAGTTTATATTTTAGTCACTCAACTTTAAAAAGTTACAAAATAATCATTAAGCTAGTTAAAAGTTTCTATTTAAGTAACTGAATTATTTGAAAGTTTTTTTTATTTAAGTCATAGGGTTATTAAGTTTTTTTTTTAAAGTTCAGTTAACGAGCTCTAAGCAACAATTCAATAACTAATACGGTGGATTAGTATCCATCAACGAGAAGAAGAATATACCTTAGATCCAAGTTGATCTAACGGTCAGTGTCGAAGATCGGGGAAGAAAGCTATTTGGATTTTGGGTTCCAGATTCGTGAAGTTCGAAGCAGTTTCATGAAAACAAATTGAACCGTAAAAAATAAGATGAAAGAGAGCTTTTGATTAATATAGGTTGTGCAAATAAAAAAGGTCATACAACAATAATTTTAACAAGGGACAAAGACAAGGGGCAGACAGTGGCCTTGATCCCCTTAAATTTTTATGAAATTACATATTAGTATAATGGTAAAATTGTCCTTTGGCCTCCAATAATTTATGATTCATCTCTAGCCCCCTTAATGTAATTTTCTAGCTTCATCTCTAGTTTTAACAACTCAATGACTTAAAAGGAAAACTTTCAAATAGTTCAGTGAATATTTTGAAACTTTTTAAAGTTGAGTGGTCAAAACATAAACTTATTAATAATTTAGTGATTGTAGATGTAATTTACCTAACTAATAAAATTATTATTTTTAACATTAATCTCATTATAAGTTCTTTTTGATATAATGCGTAGAACTATCCATAACCCCTCTCCAACCCTTAAATAAGAAAATAATGCATGCTAAAACACACTCGAACTCACGACCTTCTGCACTAACGATAATACTAAGGCCAATCGAACTAAGAATCTATTAATAACTAATCAAAATATTTTATTTAAACTTGACTGGCTCGAAATTGAAAAACTAAACCCAACCAAAACAAACTGAGTCCATCCAGGGCATAAACACCTATGACCTATATTACAAATAGGTCCAAAGAGTTTATAGATCAAATACTCATTGCCGGCCCAGCCCTAAAATTTTCTCTTTTGAAAATAACCAACTTTCCCTCCTTCAACCTTTCTTTTCTTCCCATCACCTGAGCTGTCTCTGTCCCTATTTCTTTCCATTTGTTGTGGTGGGTTTTCTTTTCTTTTTCCAGCCGGCATTACCCTTTCCTTCGGTGTCACTTTCTCGGGAAAATCCCATACTCTTTTTTTCCTTTTCTTGATGAAACCCTAAAATTCTCGAGAAAAATCGAAAAGAAGAAGAAAGATTGGCACAACAAGGACCGGGTAATGGAGAAAGATCATCATCATCATTATGTGCTGGAAATAACCTTAATCTCCGCACAAGGACTTAAAGAACCATCTGGTCAACTCCGCCGTATGCAAACTTACGCCCTTGCATGGATCGATCATTCTCTTAAACTCCGTACTTGTATTGATCGTTCCGGCGGTGGAAACCCTACTTGGAACGACAAGTTCCTTTTCAAAGTCTCTTCTGATTTCCTTTCTAAAGAAACTTCCGGTGTTTCCGTTGAGATCTATTCCGTCGGCGTCCTTCGTGATTCCCTACTAGGAACCGTTCGTTTACTCGTCGGTAACTCGATCCGGTCTGGTTTTACGATCCACCCTCCTTCTTTCACCGCGGTTCAAGTTCGTCGACCTTCCGGTAGGTTTCACGGCGTTATTAACATTGGGGTTACGGTTCTTGACATGGCCGATGTACCCTCCATGTCTGGTTTATCCGCCGTCGGTTTCCGTGACCTGATCGGAGAAAGCATTAATTCGAAGAAAAACAGGGGATTGAAGAAATCGAAATCTACTACACTACCTTTACCCGGTGAGAATTTGTCCGATGATCAATCAGACGATTGTCATTCCTCGACGACATCGTCATCTTCGCCGGCGTCTACGGCTCTAAGGGAATGGAATGGGATAATTAGGGAAATAGAGAAAAGAAAGAATCATATAAGGTCTTCATCATCGGAAGATGGAAGCTTGCTTTGTGGATTGGGGTTATCGTCTATCAAGGTTGGTTGCCTTAGCCCCTTCATTGTTGGTGCTGCAAGTTTTAATGAAGAGAAAAATCCACCATGAATGGGTACAATCAAGATTCATTTCACTATAGTTTTAATGAGATGATTGATCATTGTTTTGTATATTAAATAGAATTTGAAATTTCATTTGTAAAACCCTTCGCTTTCTAAAGATTTTCCTTATGAGATGATGAATCCTTTTGATTTAGCAAAAACAAAATGTTTTTTTCTTCTTTTTGATAAATACTTCTATTAGTTGGTCTACTTTGCTTAATTGTGAATTTAGTATTTTTGTAACTTTTGTTGCTATGTGTAAGTCGTGAATTTAATATTTCAATTATTTTCAAATTTACCTTTACATAGATTGTATATTTAATTTTTTTTTTTGTAATTTTCGGATCTTTTCTAAGTTATGTTGTTTGACTAAAAAAGAATCGATCAATTTTAGTTTGTATATTTTAGGACACTTTTAGATAGACGGTGCGTTTACTTGCAGTTAATAGTAATGAGATTAGATAATATAGCATGAGAAAAAAAAATTAAACGCACCACATTGGAAGTAAATACCCATCTAAAAGGATCAATGTACTTTGGGTAAGTTGTGAATTTAGTGTTTCTGTAATTTTTGAATTAATTAATTTTAGTTTGTATACTTTAGTAGTTATTAAATCAATGTACTCCGTGTAAATTATGAATTTAGATGTTAAATCAGTCTACTCTACATAAGTTGTGAATTTAGTATGTTGTAATTTTTGAATTGATCAATTTTAGTGTATTCAGTGTAATTTGTGAATATCGCATTCTTGTATTTTTCAAATTGATCAATATTAGTTTGTATACTTTAGTAGTTGTTAAATAAGTGTACTCTTGCATAAGTTGTGAATTTAGTATTTCTATACTTTTTGAATTGATCAATTTTAGTTCGTATGCTTTAGTAGCTATTAATCAGTCTGGTTAAATTTTGTTATTAACATTGCACTGTATAATTCATGTTCTTCAATTGAATCATTTTTAGTTCCTATATGTTTTTCAAATTCCAAAATTTTAGTCTTAACAAGCAACAACTGTTAAATACATTGATCGACTTTTTGTGAGAAAAGCTGAAATGACATTACATATGTGATAATATAATAGTCACATAAAATTTTGAAAATAACATGACTTGACTTAATGAATTCAACAACTATCGATTTTTACATTTTATTTCTATCTTCTTTAATAACTTCTCATCTATAACAACAATTGTAAATTATACACTCTTTATTAAACTAATTCTCTGTAACAATCTATTGTCTCAAATTTTAGTAATATTAGTACTCTTAGTAGGAAAAATAAAAATCATAAATTTTAGTTAACATATTATAAAATTTAAATTTTATATAAGGAATATATTGATGATATTTTAATAAATAAAATAATATTTTTAAATTTTATTAAAAATACAATCTAAATCTCATTA
>JABEZY010067636.1:0-11099 GCA_013467495.1 Gossypium gossypioides
AATTTATTAAAAAAATATAAAAATAATATTTTATTCAAAAAAAAGAATTTAATATTTTTTTATTCATTGACGCCTATCTAATAGGCACTAATGAAAAAAATAACCCATTTTGGTAAATACTTTTTCTGACACCCTATTTCAGTAAATTTTTTTTTTCTTACCCTGTTTGCGTAAAAAACCCATTGAAGTAACTTCCCAGCGGTTGACGGGGTAGTCTATGTCCACAACTAGCTTTGCAAATGCGGTGTTGATAAGTGATAGGAGCTCATAACATTGTTGAATCCATAAGAAGGACGAGATTTCTGATCCAGGTTTTAAATTCAAGGCAATTGGAAACATCAGATCGAAAAGCCCGTAGAGCAGCTGACAAAACATCTGCCTCTGATTGTTGGTGGTGGTTCTCCAGCTTGGAGTATAATTTGGTAAGCTTTTCAACCAAGAGTAGCATTGCCTAACACAAAAACAACTTGTCCTGATGAGCTAAGAGGGTGGTAAGCTTTTATTTATTAACGCAAGAGAAGGGGTCTTGCTTAATTGCATTAGCTAGACAGAAGAGGCGTGTGCTGCACTGCTTTCTGTACCATTGAAAATTCGAACCCAGGAAGAAGGTATCAATTTTGGCGACGGCGTAATCAATGTGCTTAGAGTTCAATAAATATAAATGTTTATCCAACGCGGCTTTTGGGGTTGGAAGCAATCCTGGCTGAGGCTGGAAGGATGGAGGAAAGTGCAGTGCCAGCGCTATCAAGTATGCTTCCGAGATGCGCTTTTCTGCATATCCGGCTTCACCTTATGATTTTATATTATGGTGTTCGTCGGCTAACAGATGGTCGTGATTGGTTAAAGAAGGCCCATATTGACCCATGTTGAAGCTTCTGATCTGAATAAAGGCTTTAGAATAGTATTCAAATTGAATTTCCATGGAGTGAAGGCAGCCCAATAACATGGTACGGGTGGGTGGCTACACTCCTGAGTCTGCTCTATTTTTTCACTCGTATATGGGAACAATCCTTTAGCCCATTCCCGAAGATATTATCGAATCAAACCAATTGTTAGCTTAGATTGACATATGAATATTGCTTGGTATTGTTTCTATGAGGTGGGGATGGTCATTGTAGACACACTGGATAGGTTTTAGGACAGTTTGGATTTAAGAAAACTCCAAACTGGATCATGGGCATGAATCAAATACAAAAACAAAACAAAGCAAGTCTGAACAATATTGCAAGTGGGCAATTGGCAAAGAAGGATTTGAAGTAGTACCAGCGAATCTGACTACTTTCGAATTCACCCGGATTTTTCTTTTTGAAAAATTGGGCTCGAGGTGGGTCGAATTTTAGGTAAATTCGTCCCATTCCATTGTGGGATATTTATAAAAATACTCTTTTAACTTTCAATAAATAAATATATTAAATTTTAAGTCTAAACTCAAAAAAATTAAATTTTATATGTTTCAAAAGAAAAACAAGGAAAATTTTTTTTGTAAGTCAGGATCATATCGGCTGCCCCACCACGTTGTGATCCCTAAATAGGACGGTGTGTAGCTGTACAAAGAGGAGCTGCGATTGTAGAGAGGGGTTTCAGCGGATGCTGCAATTTCATGCCCTTATTGCTACTGCCTACTCACTTTTGTTTTGCATATTATAAGAACAACAAGTAGCAAAGTTAGAGAAGTAATTAGATAAAATCTCAAGTTTTCTAGTAACAATACAAAAAGAGAAGAATATATATTTTTTTGGTGAATTATAACAATAAGGTAAAAGTTTCGAACAACAAATACGATAATCGTAATTCGAATTCAAGACACACCTGGGACAGTAAAAACTATTAACCATCAGGCCATCACATAAAGTTCAAAGAGAAGAAGAATTTTAATAGCAAGGTTAATATCAAAATTAATTACTATTATATTTGTACTGTATAACATCTATTACTTTATAATAAAAGAATATATGCATGGCCGGCTTTGATTTTCATTTTGTCTCATTTATAATTATATTCTTCATCTACCTACAATTCTCTCTCTATTTCCTTTTACTGTGTAAATTAATTAATAAATAAAATAAAGCAAATCATATCTACAAATTGTAACCCAAATTAACCTATATTAATTTTTGTAGAGGGTGCTTAACTAGAATTGCAATTACCAATAGATTATTATTTAATTAGTTTTTATTATGGATCACATTTATTCAACTTAATCATGTGAACAAGTCTCAATCATGCTGCTCTTCCATGTTCATTGATCGATTGACCAAATTTTATTTTATTTTGTAATTACCCTCACATGGCATAACATGATTGTATGTATTGTTGCCTAAGCATCATGCCATAGTTTGGATGAGATTACTATTTCTTTGAAAAAAAAAGAAAAAACCCTCAAACCTTGCTGGTTGTTGAAATCTTATTCATTAAAAACAATTATTCTTGGGCATTTGATATGATATAAAAACACCCACTTTTGGATCTGAAACAATGAGAGCCCCGTCCTTGTCTTTCCAACAGAAAGTAAGCAATGGAGAAGAAATGTTATGTTGTTGTCCTTGTTGCTTTCTGCCTCATTGTTTCATGTATGGTAGCTCCAAGCCATGGGAAGAAGCAAACAGAAGCTCTTGGCCATCTTTACGAGATCAAAATGAAGGGAAGTCATGTTCTTAATAAGGGTCCTTTCAAGGCAATTCACCACATAAACAAGAGCAGGATTCATGGACAAGAAGAAATGAAAGAGAAAGATAGAATTCCAAAGTTGCCTGGTCAACCTCATGTCCGATTTTCACAGTACGGTGGGTACGTAACAGTTGATAAAAAAGCAGGTCGTGCACTGTACTATTATTTCGTTGAGGCCCAGCAGTCTAAGGAGTCTTTGCCTCTTCTTCTTTGGCTTAATGGAGGTAGGCTCTGCATTGTCTTTTTTATTTTGTTTAAAGCCCCCAATCATCTCTTCTTCAATTAATCTAGTGTTTTGGTTATCAACTTATCCTACATCTTATTTTTATGTCTCCATTAAATCAAATTACCTGCCTTTTTCTTTGTCACTCTCTTTAGTTCCTTGCTATAATGAGGCCACATTCCTTATGTTGGAGCTAATTATTATTAACCATAGGCTACTATTAATTAATCATGGAATGTGAAAATAAAAATAAAAATTGCATGGTTCCTATTATAAAAGTAATATCTACATCTTCCTGGCCTGTTAACTACCAAGTTTTTCGGGGATGGCCGTGTACTGCAGTCCCTGTGGAGGATTTCTCGGCATGCATGTTTTACCAATTGTGGAATTAAATAAAAAGTTGAGTGTTCTAACAACATATCACACGGATCGATGTTGACATGACAACATGTATATATATTATTACGATATGTTGTCTTTTTTTTTCTTTATTATGATAGTACAGTTTTTATGGAACCCCAAGTTGGCAGAATAAGTGATGGCCATGTTCTGATTAAATTATTAGATTTTACTGTTGTTCATCAGCTCTGAAGCACTTTGCTTGTTATTAAAACTAGATTTCAAAACTCTGGCATTTTAGAAAGAAAGAAGAAAAAAAGGTTTCAGTTTGACTTTATTCTATATGAAACACAGTGAAAGAGCAGTTTGATGATTAATATGAATATATTTGTTATATATATTGTGATCAGGGCCCGGGTGTTCATCTCTAGCCTACGGGGCAATGGAAGAGATTGGACCCTTTCGTGTTCATAGCGATGGAAAAACACTTTACAGAAATAGATACTCATGGAACCATGGTAACCTTTTATTAGCAGGTCAGTTTCAGGCATTAAAAAGAAAAAGAAAAAAGAGTTGATTTTCTTAATAATTGCATGCAGCTGCAAATGTTTTGTTTCTGGAGTCGCCTGCTGGAGTAGGATTTTCATACTCCAACACAACATCTGATTATGATAGAAGTGGTGACAGTAAAACAGTTGTTGATAATTATGTGTTCTTGATAAACTGGTTGGAGAGGTTTCCTGAATACAAAGAAAGGGATTTTTATATCTCTGGTGAAAGCTATGCGGGGCATTATGTTCCTCAACTTGCACATACCATTCTCCTACACAACAAAAAGGCTAACATCACCCTTATCAATCTCAAAGGGATCATAGTATGTCATTGTCTGCTTGTCCTTTTCCTTCTCTTTCAATTTTTCTTTTTTATATTCGAGCCTAATTGTGTTGAACATGAATTTCAGATTGGGAATGCTGTGATCAATGATGAAACTGATGTTAAAGGAATGTATGACTTCTTTAAGAGTCATGCTCTCATTTCAGATGAAACTGCGTACAGGATTTCAAAATACTGTAATCTTGAATCCGAGAATAACATGGACGCGGAGTCCAGTACCGAATGCAATGCAGCCACTGCTGAGGTTAACAGGGATACTTACAACATTGATATTTACAATATCTACGCCCCCTTATGCCACGATTCAAGCCTCACAGTCCAGCCCAAGGAGCCTTCTGTAAGTTGACTAAAACAACCCACACAACAGTTGGAACAAGCTTTTGCAGTCTAATTTCTGTCAGTCTCACTAGGTTTTTGAGTAACTATTGTTCATATGTGGCCATGTCGGCCAAGTTCAAAATTTTATTTTTAGACCATTTAGAAGCTTGGGTTAAGGACAAGTCAAAGTTGCTAGAAAATGCATCTACATGATCATTCCTGAGCAGCTAGTCCTAAAAGCCCGAGGGGTTCCTTTCTAATTTTAGTGCAGTATTTGCATTTATAAGCTTTTCTACATCTAGCCAACAGGTAGTATAACTGAAATAGTTTTTCGTGGTTGGTCTAGGTGGTGAATTTTGATCCATGCAGCGACAATTACGTATACGCTTATCTAAACAGGGCTGATGTGCAAGAGGCCATCCATGCCAATGTAACAAAACTCGACCATGGTTGGGAACCCTGCAGCAACATCATCACGACATGGGGAGATAGCCCATCAACAGTCATTCCCCTTCTACGGGAGTTACTGGCTAACAGACTGAGAGTGTGGATATTTAGGTAATGATCGATGATCAATTTTCACTAATCAGATATTGACCAGAATGCCGCAATTAACACATTCAATTTTAGGCTTATATTACGTATGTCTTTGACTTTGTTGCATGTAATGCAGTGGTGATATAGATGGAAGGATACCAGTAACCTCAACCAAGTACTCTATCCAGAAGATGAATCTTCCAATTAAAACTAAGTGGCATCCTTGGTACCTTGATGGAGAGGTAAAAAAATTTACAATCTTGTGTTTTGCCATAGACCAGCTCTAGTTCCTGTTAATGTGAGCTTGATTCCTTTACAAAGTCATTAACATTTGTCTTTGCTGCTATTTATATGGCAGGTTGGAGGGTACACTCAGGTATACAAGGGAGATTTAACACTTGCTACCGTAAGAGGGGCGGGGCACCAAGTGCCAAGCTACCAACCAAAGAGGGCACTTTCACTGATCAAACACTTTCTTGCTGGCACACCTCTTCCAGACACGTCAAGATATATCTGATTTCCTCTCCCCATTTGTCTAGTTTCTTGATTAGGTTTAAGAAAAGTAGTTTCTTTATTATATCCCATTGTTGTTTCCTTCTTAATTATTCAATGAATAGCAGTTAGTTTTCGGCTTAACCAAACAACTATTAAAAGCTGGAAATGCTCGTTTTTTAAGGATAAAGTAAAAGGATTTTAAAATTTGGTGATTGCATCAGCTATAATATGCATATACACGTATGTTTGGTCATAAAGTAGTAACAGCTTTCGCCAGGTTACCAAAATTTAGCATTTGCTGATCTATAGGTTGACCTTGCCTGCCTGTTTTCAGTGAAACCCTATGCCTAGGCCTAGATGTGTAAGCTCAGGCAATATCTTTTTAAATAAAATGGAATCGAAAATATTGAACACACAGTTTATTTGAAAAAATTAATCAAAAGAGAATAAAAAATCACAGGTAAAAGGAGATTTCACTGTAATAAAGACGAGTATGAAAAAGGAGAAAATTAAATGAAAACCCAAAGCCTAAAAACAAAAACCCTTTTTCTCAATCTAAATATTTCTGTTATGTTAAACCTAAAGTAACTAAGGCCTATTTATAAGCTGAAATTCCTTGAAGTACACGTCGCCATGCGTCATCAGGACAAAGGCTTTCTTCTCGTCGCGAAGTCACGGACACCGTTTGGTCAAAAATGTGAAGCATAACTCCACAAATCTAGAAAGAGATGGGAAAGCTACGGATGAACCTTCTGATCTTCAGAAACGATGAACTCCGAGCTTCACGAGCAAGTAAACAGCTGCTTACCTAGAATCTTGCAACTTTCAATTCTCTTTTGTGACTTTCTTTGGTGAGATTACAAATGGGAGATAGAAGCTTCATTTAGAACCTTTTGAGCCTTGGAACTCTCTCTGAAATTATTCCAACCACCATATTTTTCACCTCCCTCGACCACTTTTTTCCATCATCACCACACTTGTTCTTTAAAGTACGGACCAACCTTCTTGATTGTAGATTTAATTCAATCAGCTTCTTAATCTTCCAACCTGCATGCCAAGAGAGAAAGTCCATCATCATTGAACGGAAAAGCTTTAGGTTGATAGCAACAGTCTTGTATCAGAAATCAACTTACCGCAGACACATTGTTGCAATTCTATCAATGAAAAATACAAACTACAACATCCAACCATTAATCATCAGGAGTTTCTATTTCCAGACAAGGAATGTGAGCTATCATAGGCCAATATGCCCCTTTATCCTTCAAACAACGTTGTTTTAGAAGTTGACAGTCCCTGATACAAAATCTTCCAAGTTCTGCAGGTAAGCCTGCCTTTGGTAACCGTTGAAGCTTAGGACAATCATAGATTTCCAGCTCTTTAATCATGGTCAGATTATGGATCCCCTCAGACAGAGATTGCAAATTTTGAAGGCTTGATATATATATATACATTAGACTTGTGGGAAGCGGACGCATTTCATCTGGAAAGGAAACCATATCTGGTGCACCAGCAATGGTCAAATCCCTGAGAGAGACTAGATTGTGCAGGTTCCACTCTGAGATGGGCTGCTCAAGATTTTTACAGTTCCAGATCACAAGAGCCAATAGGTTCAAAGGCAAGCCACCTTTTGGAAAGGACAAAAGACAAGGGCACTCACTAATTGTTAGATATTGAAGAGAGGTCAGCCTTAGCATCTGAGAAGGAAGGGACTGGAGACTACTGCACTCACAGACTTCAAATTTTCTGAGGTTGGGAAGTTGCAGTCCCATTTCTGGGAAGTATTTTAGAGCAGGACAGCTTTGTAAGATTAATTCCGTCAGATGAGTGAGACTGTTTAGGCACTCAGGCAAGCTTTCCATGGTCGTGCAATCAATGATACTAATGAACTCAAGCGATGAATTTTTGGGCAGCATCCAATCTGAAAGGGATTCCAAATGAAATATTTTCCATATCTTAAGTATTTTAAGGCTGCTGGGAAATTTGCCTTTTGGAAATGAAATGAGAGAAGGGCAATCAATGATCTCCAAGTTCTCAAGATGAGATATGCTGCTCGAGCTGTTATCAGTCTGCATCAGTCCCTTTGGTAGAGAAATTAGAGCTTGACAGAACCTGATTTTTAAACGTCTAAATGTGGTAGGTAACCTGCCACTTGGAAAGCATGTGAGAGCGGGACAACTTTCAATCTCCAATTCTTCGAGAGGACAATTATGTATCATAATTGTACTTGGCAGAGACTTTAGGCCCCGACAATCTTTGAGCTTAAGATGTTTTAACTTGGGAAGGAAACCTGTCTGGGGAAAGAATGCAAGATTTGGACATGACTCAATTTGCAAATCCTTAAGAGATGTAAAGACACACTCATTTTCAGCCAATGGCACAAACTGTGAACATCCCTTAATTTTCAGACGCTCAAGAGCAGCAATATTCCACAAAATAGCACCCTTTTTCCATAATGATGTTAATCCAATGCAGTTGGAACTGAAACCTGGAAACTGCACAACCCCGTTTTGAGGATGCTGAAGAATGCTACCCCGCAACTCTTCATTGGAATCTTCCACATTTAACTCATTAAGAGACGAGGAACTCATAGGTGAAGCTTTTAAATTTGGGCAACGCTTAATTACAAGTTTCACAAGAGAAAGAAAACGAGGAGGTAACATTCCACTCAAGTTGGGACAATTCTCTACCACCAGCTCACGGAGACAAGGAAATTCTTCCAAGTCTTCATTAGCTTGACTAGGAGAAGACCAGTATGTCCATTCCAACATATCCTTAAACCGTAGAAATTCCAGTGATGGAAAAGGCTTAATACATGGGGAACCATGTCCATAAAACATAGCATCCACCTTCTGCAATCTATACATTCCAATTATGGACAATTTTTTTAGTGAGGGCAGTCTCCCAAGTGATGGAAGTGATGTGCTCCTTCTGCAGTTATAGAGTTCTAAGAACGCTATGTTAGTCGATGAAGGATCACCTAACCAAGAAGGGAACATTCTACCACCATAGAACCGAATTCTCAGCTTCTCCAGATTTTTATGAGGTAGCAGCCTTTCAAGAACGTGCATTTGACCTTCCTCATTTTGGGAGTTAAGGGACTCATCGCTCCATTGCAAATTCAACTCAGTTAAACCATCCTTGTCCTTGAGATATGCATTGCTAACATCTTGGAAATCTGCAACATTTTCCAACCCCAAAATGGAGAGCTGCCCCCGTAGACGTAACAAGCCCCTCAATTCACTAACAGCAGATCCAACGCCCTTGTCTACAATTAATTTGGACAAAATCTGAAGATTCTTCAAATTTCCAACCTTAAATGGCATCTCCTGTAAATTACTAGTACCGGTAAGATCAAGAACATGAAGTCTCACCAGATTTTGGATAACGGGTGGCAACTTGGTAAGTTCCTCGCACCCTTGCAATTTCAAGGTTTGCAAGTTGAGAAGAAAACCCACAGATTGAGGTAACTGTTTAATTCTACTGCGAGACAAATTCAGGTAGCGCAATTGCTTGAAATCACCAATGGAATGGGGTAGCTCAGTGATGGAATAACCACTCAAGGATAGCACTCTTAAGCATCTCAACCTACGCAGCATATTCTGCAAGACATCACCACTTAAATAGCAACATGCAGCCCAAGTAGGCATACAAGTTGGTAATGCAATCAACGTTCTTAATTTCTTCATTCGACAAAGGACTTCAAATCTTTTTCTGATGTCGTACTGTTCACGAGTGAAGGCTAAATAGCGAAACTTTTCAACAGCTCTGCATAACTCATCACTCTTAAGCATATCCATATCCTCAAAATTAAAGCATATTTCTCTAGAAACAGATTTAGCTAAATCATTTATGAGGTCATGCATCACAAATCGTGTTTGGCTGCTGTTCGACTGCTGGAAAAATGATCGCGAGAGTAACTCATTAAAACATTTCAAACCTAAATCCTCCATTTGTGTCCCTCCTTTAGGTTGTTGTAAGAAACCCTCCGCCATCCACAATTGAACCAGCTCATCCTTGTCAAATTCATAGTCCTTTGGAAATATAGCGCAATAAACAAAGCATCGTTTCAAATGGGAAGGAAGATGAAGATAGCTTAGCCTCAGAGATGGCATTATGTCAATTTTTTCTTCAGGCAAATCCCATATCTTGCTCATCAATATGTCCTTCCATTCACCCTCATTAACTTTAGTGCGAAGCAGACCTCCCAAGGCCTTAGCTACAAGTGGCAACCCTTTGCATCTCTTCACTATTTGTTCGCCAACCAATCTTAAATTCGGGTATTCATCGAAATTTTTGGCTCCAAGAGCATGAGAGGTTAATATTGAGAGACAATCATCATACGACAGTTCCTTCAAAGCGTATCCCCTGCAGTTAGCTACAACTGCTGCAACTGGTTCATTCCGAGTTGTGACCAGTATTTTACTTCCAGCAGCCCCTGCTGCAAAGGGTCTGCATAGAATATCCCAAAGTTCATAATTCTCATTCCACATGTCATCTAAAATGATCAAAAACGTTCTTCCCAGCAGCTTCTTCTCTAGCTGCTCTTGAAGTGAATTTAAATCCTTTAACTCGCCAATATCAGAAGCAATAGCATGAAGCAAGGTCTTTGTCACCCTCAGCAAATCAAATTCCTCAGAGACACAAACCCAAGCTCTCAAGTCAAATGAAGTCTTAATTCTCACGTCCTTGTAAACTAACTGAGCAAGAGTAGTTTTACCTACTCCTCCCATACCTACAATGGAAACCACACCAATATCACCTTTACTCATCTCTCTGCCATCTATCAACAAGTTTACAATGGCATCTTTATCACTTTTCCTACCATAAACACGAGACTCGTCAACAAGAGAAGTGGTGCAACTCTGAAATACTTTCTCAGGCCTCCCTCTACCAATCTCTTCTAAACTCAAATAATTCTTTCGTGCCACTAACTCATCAAACTTTGCAGTAATTTCTTGTATTCGGGACTTCATCTTGGCATCAAACTTAATAGCTTTTGGATTGATAGCACGGAAACAAGATGAAAAGAAATTCCATACCTTAGTGGTGCTTGGTGAAGACAGAGTGTACTTCATTTGTTTCCGCCGCAAAGCCTCGGTGGCAAGTTCGTCAACAACATCTTCGGCATCAAAGGCAACATCCTGTAAGTCCCCGAGCCAAAGTTTGACAGATCGAGTTGTGATTTGCTTTTCTTCGGCATCCTCAAGCGAGGCGTTCAGTTTAAGCAGCAAATTCTGCCACTTATTCAATTCGGCTACAAGTTGCTCCTCCCGTGAGAATTTATGGAAGTCGGGGGACAACAGAGTTTCACAGAGGGAGCGGAAGCAAGCAGAGAGCAGAGCATCAGCAACACCAGACACAATAATTTCCATCTGAGTGAAATCGAGAAATGGAAGAGGATTATCTTAAGCTTCCTTTGTCTTGAATATCATCATCATCATCATCAAGTATCAAGTCATGCACTCTTCAGACAACATCAAGTGATGATCACTAGAGAGTAGGGATGAGATGTGCACTGTGCAGAGTCCAGTTGCCTTTGGCGTCCAACCAAATACTTGGAATAATAAGAAGACAATACCCGTAACACTATTTGCCTTCAGATTCATTCCGGATAAGTACTAGTTAA
>JABEZY010252454.1:0-20211 GCA_013467495.1 Gossypium gossypioides
TTAAAAAATTAATTTAGTTAATTAATTAATTAATATTTATTTTTGGAATAGAAAACAAATATTAGGTTGGATTAAATTATAACGTGTTCAGTCAAAATTCCAAGAAGCACATATAATTGGACCCAATACATAAGAGGCCTAATCCCCCTCATATGTGACCACACCCCAGCATGCGTGCGCCGGGGCTTGAAAAAATGCAATTGAATATCTAAATGAAGTGCACTATTTGCAAGTGTACATGTCAAATTGTAATATAGTAAAGTTTGCAATAAAACACTAGGAAGTATTCTGAGGATCATACCCAAGGGAGGTTTGTTTAAACTAAATTATCAACAAGGAAGAACATACTACCTAGGTCTAAATAACTACTTATGTACTAATCATATTATGGCGAAATAATAAAGAGATGAATCCTGAAATAAAACTAAAGTATATAAAAGCTAAGCACTAAAATCACAATCAATATAAGCAAACAGAAGGGTGACTCACTTCCATGACCATGATTAACTTAGATCTAGGGATTTTACTAATTAACTAACAATTAACCTAATTAATACCTTTCGGCCTATAACTAGATTAATTGATCGACTTAATTTACTTCTCTTTCGACCTGATAAATGAAACCGAGTTAGATTAAGCTGGTGATAAGCAGACTATCCTTCGGCATCATCTACCTAAGTTACTTCATAGTCATCAATTTTAAGGTTTAATTCACTTAACCTAATCTAGCTAACTAGCCCCAAAAACCTAAACCCAAGCCAATCACTTCCACTTTAGCTTGTCAACCTTCCTGGGTTTTAGTTCATGGACATTCTAGATGCAATCTCTCCTACAAAATTATCAAACATTCGATTAAATGTAAAATAAAAGGAGAAGGGAAAAGAATGCTCAAGAATCCAAAGATCTTGAATCGAAGCTTGGATTGTTGAACAATTGAATGATGTTGATATTTGATTTGGCAAGAAGAAAATAAAAAAAATGTAATAAAAAGAAAAAAAAAAGAAATTGCTTAAAATTAACTAAGTGTTTAACAACTGAAAAGAAAATAGAAATCTATCTAAACCCTAATTAATCCTATGAAAGAACTTAAGAATAGAAATTAGCACTCCTAATTAGGTCTTATGAGCTAATATTTATAGTGTTTATGTTGTATGACCAATTTAGGTTAATTACAAGTTGTGTAACAAGTTAAATAAGATTTTATGGACAAAAATACCCCTTGCAGTCATATGGGCCTCGTCAAACTGATGTCACGACACCCTATAGTTGGTGTCATGACTTTGATGGTAGAATGCTTGGTATATGAGACTGGATGGAATGTCGTGACTTTGGTTTCCTGATATCGCAAAATCGTTGGCAGTATGCTCCTCTTTTGGAGTCAGGGTTGAATGCCGCGACTTTGGCTTATTGGTGTCGTGACATCGTCTCCAGTAGCCTGCCTCTTGGGTTTTAATTTGGAAATTTGGCTAAGTGTTGAGGCTTGCTTTGGTGTCGCAACTTCTCCTTAAATGTTGCGACATCCATGACAGTCCACTGACTTGTTGGCCAAAAATGTTATCTTGCACACTTAATTAACTTGTTAGTTCTTTCTTACCCTGGATCGGCCTAAAAGGTCGTAAAACAACACTAAAAGCTCAATTTATTCAACTTAAATTCAAAAGTAACTAATTCTAAAAAAAATTAAAAATAGAAAATCGCTTGAATACAAGCTCATTAAATGGTGAAAAGAGCTTAATTTGTAACAATGAATTGTGGCAGATTAGTATGATAAGTGAAAGGCAACAAAACTAGTAATATTTACTAGGATGTGCCACCCATCACTCCCCTAGTCTAACTAGGGGAGTGTTTTCTATTAAGTAAATATTATTTGTGTAATCCTTATTCAACCAAAATTCTCCTATCTCTCTCTATAAATAGATTGCACTGGTAGAGTTATTAACACACAAGTTTTATATATTGTTATTTTGCCAAAACATAGTGGGAATTTATTTTCATAAGATAAATTCTATTTTCTGGGAATTACAATTTCCATCGATTTCTAATGAGAGAATTATTTTCCTACTAAAAGTAATTAAATTTTTTATTGTTCTATGTTTGGTCTGTGTTGCTTAAACCCTCACTCGACACAATTTGTAATGACTCAATTTCTAGCGGTGTTGGAAAAGGCAATTTTGGGACCTCATTTCTATAAACCAAGTCTGTAAATATTAAAAAAAAATATGTTTATGGATTTATTATATTGATGAATTGAAAATTGGTTAAGCGATTTAGTCGAAATCATGAGTAATTAAGGCTTAAGGACTAAATCGTAAAGTTTAATCGCAATAGATTTTTAATTAGAATAAGGCTTGGGGACTTAAATAGTAATTATCCAAGTGACTAAAATGATTAAAAAGCCCATTTTAATTGGAGGATAGTGGACGGTATTGATAAATTACACTAGGTTTAATTAAAGAATAAAGTAAGATTAATTAAGTATTAATACTAGTATATAAGGTATAAATGAGTGGGATGTTGTCATCTTCTTTCCCCAAACCCATTGTTCACCATTAAAGCTTAAAGGAGAAAGATTTCAAGCTTTATTCAAAATTTGACCCGTAATTTCAAGTAAGTCCCTAGCTATTTTTCTTCGATTTTTATGGAAATTGAATTATGAGAGCTTGATTTAGCTAGCTCATGTACTAATTACTAACACTATTAAATTTTTGAAAGTTTCCATTGTTGAGAATTGAATGAAATTGGTGTGAAATTGTTAGAAATTAAGCTTAGTTTAAGAAAAAGGACTAAATTGTAAAGCTAAATTGTTAGATTTGTACATTAGGGGCCAAATTGGATAAAATGAAAAAATGTTATGAAATTTCAATAGGAATAGAAATTATAATGTCTGTAATGAGTTATGGTGAAATTGAATTTTAATCTGAAGCCCTAAATTAAAAGTTATACTTGTCTCGATTTAGGGACTAAATTGAATAATTTGAAAAATATGTGTAAATTGATATTTGTTTATGAATTGGCTGGAATTTGGTAATGTTTTATGTTTTGTGACTACTCGTAGCTAACGTCGACATGAAACCTTCAAGAGGAAAGGAAAAGTGAGAGTTGTCGATGAGTGATGCGAGACCATGATTTATACATTTACGATTTGGGGTCCTATTAATTGATTGCATTTTTATGTTAATTGCATTTAGAAATATCAAGGTGAGTACCTATTAATAATATGAGCTATTGAATTGAGCTTGATTGTGAATTGTCGAAATAGAGGACTAAAATGAATAAAATGTAAAATAGCATGAAATATTTGAAATATTCATGTTTTATGAGATTGGGTGGAAATGTGTTGAATTACATGAAGTATATGTGTGATATGTTAATAGATTCGATTGTGATCATGTATATGCTTGATAAATTGTAATTGTACTAAATTGTAAATGATGTTGAATATTGGAAACCTATTAGCTATTCGGGTTGTTTCGAATATAGTTAGCATGTCATTGGATTAGTTTGTGTACGAGATTATGCACTAATGTGCCAAGATGCACCACGTGTGCCAAATATGCGTTTCTTGCGCCAGGATGCACTTCGTGTGCCAGTAAGCACTTTTTGCGCCAAGATGTGTTTCATACGGCAGTATGCACATTACGTGCCAGTTATCCTACTTTAGTTTATCTAATGATGCACTTCGGTGTCAGTTTGGTGTGTTGGTTGGACGATTCAAGTATCCGTTCGAGTCCGAGTAAGGTTAATAAGGGTATTTAAATGCAAAGTTGGAAATCAATATGAATATGATGTTGTTCAATGCTCTTGAATTAATCATGTATCAATATGAGAAAAATATTAGAAATGTACAGTTGTGTATGCAAATAAAATGAAACCAAGCTGTGGGGGCTGAAACAAACACAAATGAATCGATAGACTTTAGAAATGAGTTGAATAAGATGATAGCAAAGTAAATGAATTGTGATTTAAAGTACATGATTGATATGTTATTGATATGTTGGCTATTGATATGTAAGTGGAATTGGGCATATATAATTTTGATTATGTTGTTTTGGTATTTGATATAAGCATATTTTGTGTGTTTTGATTGATGATAGAAAGGTTTATAATTAGCATATGTATTGGCTAGACGTTATATGTAAAATTGCATGTTTAGCTTAAAGTTTAATGCTTATGTTGCATATACCTTGAATTGTAAATGTACCATTGAGCCCTATTTCTCAGCATACAGTTTGTTTTTTTCGTACGCAAGTATAAGCCTCGAAGCCCTGAAAATTGAAGTCAGTATCCAGATTGTCGTTTTTTACTTACAAAAGTTTCTATTGCACGTTTCTTTTTGGTATTGTGGCATGTACCTAGTATTACTTGCTAAATGCTTCAAATGGTTAAGTTTGTACATGTATATGTTGTGATCATATGAAATGATTTGTCTTTATGCTTATAAAAGGAAGTGTTAATGGTTAGAAATTGTATTATGAGCATGTTCATATGGTGAATGGTTGTTTTCGAGTCCAAAGACTAATGGTTATACCTTTGTTAAGTTCTTGGAATGGCTTGTATAGGTACCAAGTCGAACATTGTTGGAAAACAGGAGTCACGTCATGACGACATACCCTCAACGCTGCGATGAGGAGTGACCAAGGAGTCACAATACGATGTCGTAAACTTGAAGCCACGACAATCCTATGTCATTGAGTTATGTCACGACAAGGAAACCCCTACATAGCAACGTCAACTTAGAACTTTGAAATATTTACAATTTGGTCCCATTTCGACCCCGAGTTAGCAAAGGAGTTTTTGTAAGCTCGTATAAGACCCATGAATGATTATGTATTGTTTAATACACATGGTTTACTTGTAATTGGAAGTATAATGGTGTAAAAATTGAGTAATATAGATCGTAGTTGCTCCGACAATGAATGTGGCACCTTGTAACCCGAACCTGGCAATCGGATCGAGTAATGAGGTGTTACACAATTCGAGGTAAGATTATAGCAGAGAAGGTTGTTCGATTGAAAGCCGAAAACAATATAGATCCATCTCACACAAAGCACAAGTAATTTTCAAGAAAAGACTTATTACTACAATATCACAAATAGGCTCGGTTTTCAAAAATTTTAAACTTTCACTATAACTGAAAGTAATTTTCTTAACTGAATTTTTTTTAAACTGGGGACAAACAAGACCCACTAGACATAGGCCTTGACTAAGCAAATAATTGAGGGGGATGTGACGTTGTACCCAAAAGCTATTGACCTATCAAAATAGGTTAAAAAAAAGTTGAGTAAAAGTTATCACCTACAGCCGTATACATTAAATCTGACTTGTGAACAATATCCTAAAATGAAAAATACTATTTTCAAAAGTTACATGTTTAGACACGTAAACTCTTCCAGTATTATCTAGACATTTATAACCATTATACTAAGCATTGTAGCCTAAGAAAACATAAGGTTGTGACCTGTAATCCATCTTATAAGTGTTAAATGGTTTGAGATGAGGGTAACACTGACAACCAAATACCCTGAAAAATCATATTGTGGCTTCTTCTGATACAACTCTTCATAAGGAGAATACCTCCCAACACCCTCATTGGTAGCATATTGATTAAAAGCATTGCACTGAAAAAAGCATTTGACCAAAACTTAAAAGGAACTAAAGCTTATGCCATTAGAGTAAATCCCAATTCCATTAAATGCATATGTTTTCTTTCCATAAAACCATTTTGCTAAGATGTGTGAGGACATAAGCACTATGCCGAATCCCAAGACGAATAAGAACAGTTGAAAGCCTCTTAAACTCTTCTCCTCAATCTGTTTGAACCTCAATTATATTGTTGTCAAATTGATTTTTAACCAACTTGTGAAACAACTCAAATGCAATAATTGATTTAGATTTGGACTAAAGAAGATAAATCCAATAAGTATGATTATAAGAATTTACACACAAAATATAATACAAATAACCATTAGAGGAGATAGGAGTTGGTCCCAAAGATCAATCTTTACAAGTTGGAAAAGTTTGGCATACTCAATAGTTGAATCTCAAAAAGGAAGCCGATGGCTTTTTCCCATACAACATGCAACATAAAAGTTAGGATTTTTATTACTAGGAAGTGGCAGATTACAATATTTCAAAATAGAAGATAAAACATCATTAGAAGGATGTCCAAGTCTCTTATGCCAATGCCAATATTGAGAAGTTGAATTAGAAGAACTTTCACTTGCAACTGGATTGAGCACCACACCAACTTAGAAACAATGGAGTAAAGTTATACAATCCATTTTGCTCCACGCCTTCCAATAAAACAACATTATATTTATCCTTGACCATAAAAATGGTGAGCATGAAATTCAAAATAAACAAAGTTGTCTTTGGCAAATTTTGAAATAAAGATAAGATTCTTAGTGATAAGTGGAACATGCAATAATTGATCCAATGAAAGATATCTAAAATCAGAGAAAAAGAAAGATTATCTAACATGAGAGATATCTAAAGCACAACCATTACCAATTGTAACCTTACCAGTATTGTAACACCCCATACCTAACTTGATCCTCGAGTTTGAGTTACAAGGTGCCACATTTGTTGCCTGAGCAAGTACGATCAAATCATAGTTCAATTTATAACTTAATCATCTCATTATAAGTTAAATAGGTATTTAAACGATTCATATTCATTTCTAGGTCTTATACGAGCTTACGAAAGCTCTAATACTAACTCGAGATCGAATTAGGACTAAATTGTAAGGTTTAAAAAATTTTAGGTTGACGTCACGACGTTAGAGGGTTCCTCATTGCAACGCAATATACTGTCTAAGTCTCATCTCAATGACCCACGCTCGACATCACGTTGTGGCATGGTTGATCTACCGTAATTTTATATGTCAAATTAGGCTCTCTATAACACTTAAGGAGTTTATTCTCGAGCAATTTATGTGTCTTTTATATGTTCTTGTCGATTTTTAGTTTTGTCATTAATAAATTATTTTTATGCCATTTTTTAAACTTAAATTTGCCTAACGCGCCATAGGGAACTAACGATATGATTGAGTGGTATAAGAAGTCAAGGATGGCCAAAAATTAAAGAAATTAGTGTTGAAGTGAAAGAAATCAGTGTTGAAGGGTGGCTATCGCAATACCAAAACTTCTAAGGCTCCCAATAAAAATACTGACTTGGGTATCACGATATCCAACCTCGAACGTTGCAATGCCTTAGGATGTTGCGACATCCAACTCTGAATATCGCAATATATTACGTGAAGATACAAAAAAATGACTGCACGGGTAGTTTTTGTCCAACCACCACACCAATCAAAATGAGGCTCTTAGGGGCATTTTGGTCCAAAATTTAGGGTTAAAATCAACCACTTAAAGCCACTTTTGGCTAAATGAAAGGGTCACTTTTTTTCTTTAGTTTTTATCATCTTTTCCTTAGTTTTAGGTTAGGGTTAGGTTAGTTTTTCTTTGTTTCTTTTTAGGTTAGATCTTAGTGTGACAACTTTCTTCCTTCCGTATTGTTAAATATTTTGTAAACAAGGACGAACAAACTCTTGGGCTTCAATAGATCTTTATCAATTAAATGAACATTTTCTTAAACCCTCTACTTTCATTTTATGGTTATAATATGTTTGATAAAATACTAGTTTGGATTTTGAGTTTGAGTATGGGCTAATTTTGTTGGATGGTTGGTTGATTGATTGTTTATTAGCTTAATTTAATGTTTATTCTTCATTGTTTGATTATACCGAAACGCTTAATACGTTAGAATTGATGCCTCTAGTGGAAAACCTAGATAAACGAGACCGAGAGGAGAGTTTATCCTTTGATAGTTCAATATAATAATGTCGAGTAGTGAGATCGAGAGGTAATCTTAAATGGTATCTTTTAGTATAGGATAAGACCGAGAGGAGATTCCTAACTAAGAGCGGCAACCAATATAATCGATATAGGTTCATTAGTTTAGTTAGCACTCAACTAATCAATCGACCATCATTTAATCATTTACATTATCGAAAACATTAGGAAAAAAAGTTTAGCTTAGTTTGTTTAATTAATAGTTTAATTTTAGTTTATAAACAATTTTATTTGAACTTGCAATAATAATTTCCAACGCAATTAGATTAGTAACTGCTTAACTTCTAATTAACTTGATAAACACATTTACCCACTTGGCAATCCTTTGGGTTCAAACCTTGGGATACTCGAGTGTCTCATTGACACTATAAATATTACAACTAACATTGTACGTTTGCAGTTAAAACCCGCTCTTCAAAATAGTTTTTTCAAAATCATTTGTTTTTCTGAGCACAAGCGCATGCGGGTCAAGTTGTTGACACCATTGTCGGGGATTGCAACGGTGTAAATGTGTAGTCAAGTTAGTTGCTTTTAAGGCAATATTAGTCTAAATACAAGAAAATTAGATTGTGCTTTTGATTTCATTGTATAGTATTTTATTTTTTTATTTTTATTTTTATTTTCCTTGTTGAAGATTTAGCTTAATCATCTTTAATAACAATGGATATAGGTGGTTAGGGGATCAATACAATTATGAATATTTGTAACACCCTCAACTCAATCCGATCAACCAGATCCGGATCTTGGGTATTACCATACAAATATAGACCCAAGTTTAATTTACTTATACAATTTAGATATAAAGACAACTTACTTAACCATAAAATCTCAAACTAAAATACATAAGTAAATACAATAAGTAAATACAACTACAACGCGTGGTAATTAAATTACAACGACATTTAATTTGGAATCCTAATACAAGCACATCAAGGTATGGGATTCTCAATGACAACTCAGATTTTGAATACGCCACCAACACGCTCTGTATGCATAATAGCCAAATACGCCCCTCTTTAGGCGTAGCCCTGGCATCATCCCTCTTGGCTCGAACTCAAATCAATTCGCCTATAACAAAATACACACCCATATAAGTTCGTAAAAGCTTAGTGAGGACAACACCATTTACCTATGTAATTTCTGCACATCTCAACTGATAACTTATTTAGATGATCATATCATTGTGAACCTTAAACTTAATCACTGGCGAGTACTCTCACAATTTCTATTCTCATTTACACGTCAGATACTATGTATTTTTCAGAACTCATTTCTTTCTATTCTCATTTACACGTCAGATACGATGTATTTCTCAGAACCCATTTCTTACCCATCAACATCTTCAGTGTGCCACTTGCCTCTTTCAATCTGATCTCTCATGAGTCTTTACCCATTTCGTTTACAGAGGTCCACATGTCCGAATCACCCTTACCCTTGTATACGTGACTTTAAGTCGTTGTTCCACAATCCATGTTTGATCACCTATACATAGCAGGTATGCTCTTTCTAATATACAATTAGAAAAATTCTTATTCAGAATACGCTTATTTTACATTTACCCATCACTTCTTCTATATCTCATCACTTTATTATTCACAGTCAAATCACGGTCTTGTATAACACTTTCTCGTATCTCGTAGAGACATTGTGTCTTACTAATCTTTCTAGTCACACTTACAAACCATACTGAGCACGCCAAAGCAATTTCATACAAAACATGCCCAAAATCATTCCTTTAGGTTATGCCATTACGAGCCTTACTAAAATAGGCCACAAAGGCACTACTTTCAGATTTTTCCATGTACGTTGTTCTTTTAGGTTTCTACCATAAAGGCTATCACGTCAGAATTTGCCACACAGGCTATTGATCCATTGTTCGCCACAAGGGCGGTTCTTAAGAATGCGCCATGAAGGTGTTCCTTATGGAGTTTGCCACAAAGGCATTCCTTTCATGTTTTGCCACAAGGGCTTTCTTTCATATTACGGCACAAAGGCTATCATTACAGGGTTCGCCACAAAGGCTATCATTACAGGGTTTGCCACAAAGGTTATCCCTTCATGATTTGCCACAAAGGCGTTCCTTTCATGATGTGCTTATGATATGGATTTGCCTAAACTCACATTATGTAAGGTTTGCCCATCATCGTCCTAGGATACGTAAAGAACCCCATTGGGTAATTATCGTCCTTTAGTTCTTTTTAGAAGTTGTCGTGGCCAAGGGATTTTCCTTTTAGATATCATGTTTAAAGTCCTGATGGACCCCTTTAAACACCACTGCAGTAAACAGACACAAACTCACTTGATAGACCCATCACTCACTAACACAGTTCATATTCATCTTTAATTCCACAACTTTTTCTTAACAGAGCATACCATAGCATACATATAAGACACTCAAATACGATCAAACCTAAACTTCTTAGATTCCATACATTAACATGCACTCTATCCATAGCCTTCATTCATACAGTTGCATGACCATCATATTATACTTTTCTAGTTTTGGAACGTAACACGTGTCTTAAACTTTCAAACTGAGTATCTATATAAATGGTTTACAGTTGTATATGGAAATTCAATATTTTATATTTTTGGTCCAACCCTTCGTTCCATCCTACCTACCTCGTTAGAACGTAACTAATTTGATATACAAATAAATTGGGCGTACAATACCTATGGCAATAACCCAATTTACCAAAAAGTCATCATTCTTACTAATCTCTTATTCTTTACAACTTACCACGTCCAAAGAACAATTCTTGCATAATACTCTAACGTCAACTATGCGTTCGACCTATACGCCGAAAGCATCTATTTGGTGACCCAGCCAAAATTGGGTGTTACAACATTAGTCGAGTTTGATGAATGGAGATTCAACAAACCATTGGAGTTATAGTGGCAATTATAGATGGCAAGAGTATTCATACGAGTATCCGTATGGGTCGTATAGGTACGAGGATGGTGCAGATAGCTACAACCACGAGTTGTTGACTAGTTATCTAAAACAAGATTTATATTCTCCATTCCTATCCGGAAAGTAATATGGAGAGTGATGAGTACATGGATGACCCATCCCTTGTTGCACATGTTGGAATGTTGGAGGAGAGCGTGTCTTCAATCCAAGTTGATGTGTCCTCCATTTCCAAAATGTTGGAGCAAATATGGGAAATCTTCCAATGCCGAGCCACAATAAGCACTTTGATGGAAGAGGTCGAGCATGATACTCTCAAGCTCAAGGAAGAAGGTGACCGCCACCAGACGTGCAAACGTCTGAACTGGAAATATCGTAGAAAATAAATATATAACTAAACAGCAATGTCCGCAAGCATACGGGTCAAATTGTAATATAGATTTGTGTTACAATAGAACACTAGTAAGTATTCCAAAGATCATACCCAAAAGATTACAGATTGGAGAAATTTATTATTAAATTAATTACAAAAAATAATAACTAATCTAATCGATTTATAAGTTAGTATTATGAATCCAAATTAAAATAGTGATTAAACTAATTAAATTACTAAGCCTAAATTAATCTAATGGAATTTCCTAATCCTAGTGTCAACGATGCGAGCTTTAGCCTACGTTCGATTAACAGGTAAAAGATTAACTTGCTTCAATGGTTGTGATTAACAGGAGAATCTGGGTTTTAATTATGAATTAATTATTAACTAGACAGTATTACCTCTCAGCCTTTACTGCCTAACTAATCGACCAATACGCGCTTACCTCTCAACCTCAATTTCTTAAGCGAGATAAATCCATGATTTACTCAGTAACCTCATCTCTCGATTCGTTTACCTATATTACTTCCTAGGGTCGTCAATCCTAGGGTTTAACCACACATGAAATTATACCAACTAATTCGTAGGAGAAACCCTTATTAATCTGCTAAAAACACACACATCCACTCGTTAAACTACTTAATCAATTAAACAGTCCTATAACCGAAATATGCTAGATATAAATAATGCACAATAATTTATTCAATTATTCATACAAACGCTAATTGATCAAGTTAACAAAAATATAAATAAAAGAATAAGAGATAGGAGAAAGTTCATCAATAAATATAAGCGTGGTTCTGGAGCAATTCCTGCTCGTAATCATCTTCACATGTATCGCTTGGTTTCTAACTAACGTCGGTTTTCAAGAATTAGTTAAACCAAAGCTTTGATACCAATAAAATTGTAATGCCCCATCCTGACCCGATCATCAGGTCCGGGTATGGAGCGTCACGTGTTTAAACCACTAAACAATCAAAACCATTTGTAAACCAAACATCTTAGCTCAACGAGTACTCTGTGTTCTAGAGCGTTGTCCAAATAGATTGAAAAACATATAATAAATCAAAAGCGATTTAAAATAGTATTATGCCACTTATACTTAGGAAATGAGGAAAGTCTCATTTGGTAGAAGCCTTGTAAACATATATAGGTTCGAATAAAATCATAAACAAGTTACCACTCGAGCAGAAGTTAAAAGTTCATTTCTAATAGACTAACATCATTGAAATAAGTTGGTATGTAGCTCAGCAAACTATATTCGAAAATCCAAAAATACTAAACAACATTTTCAAATGCAAGTTTTGCTTTAAGTTCAATCTGGCGGAATCTAACAGACATCGTAATTCCTTGGCGATTTCATGTTACACCAAGACAACAAAATTGCTCACAAATAGGTCACACATCTGACTAAATCTTTGCAACGAAACGTCTAACCTACAAGCTTGAAAATAAGAAGAAAAGAAACCAAATAAATTCAAAAGAACTTCGTGAGTTTCAAGGAAATATAAGACTAAGACTTAGGCTGACAAAATGGTACGTCACTTTTGGCGGATACAATTCTTCTTGTTCCCGAAGTATCAATTGACGTATACTTCCGTAAACAAACACAACTCTTTGAATGACACTGTCCTCTATTAGAGACCGCATATAACAGACACAAAGCACAACTGCTTTATTGGTATGCAACCTTTGCAGACTACCCCTTTCTCATCGTTTATGGTACTTCTTACACTTCATGCTATATTCACACTTTATTTTAAGTCAATATACACCTTTTATATATATAATCTCTTCTTTGTGCTAGCTTCTGATCCTAGTTCTGAAAAACCATTATTCATGTATCTCCATACCACTCTTTAGAGCCATTAAACCAGACATAATCTTTATACCTCCATCACTCCTCCTTGTAATTCGAACACATAAGTGTTCCCCCGCAAGACCGAGTATTCACCAATCACGGTTTGCACCAAAACATAAGATACTATATCTTCTTTTCATCATCATACGTAACAACCCTCTGATACCTCCTTACACCATTCTAGATACGGAGCTTGTGCACCAAGGAAGGAGTATTTATACCCATGCAAATGCAAAAATTCTTTCTCTAATTTACAGTTTGTAACCGTACATACATCGACCCCTTTACCAAGTCCCTTTTGACACAAGTACCAGGACCAAAGGTTAACACTACTTACCTGGGTATACAACAGGAAAGTTTGAACATAATAATGCAGATAAGAGACCCAAGGTACAAAGGAACTCACCAGAAACCTTCACTCAAAGCTTCTTACTCAACATATTCTTTCCCTTTAGCACAAGGACCTTCTCTCGTATCTTTGGCTAAAATAATCAAATAACTTCTTTAAAATAAGAACAACCAAAACGTAATGAAATAACATGAATCAGTAAACATGCAAACAATTCGCAAATGGAAATTTTTCTTCCTATCCAGTATTCAAATGGAAACCATATTGAACAACTCTTACAACAACTCCTTTCTATCTAGTAAAACTTAAAGAAAGACTTAAGGATTTACTAGCAAACAGCTTAAGGAAATAAGCTTCTATAAGCTTGACAAATAGCTCTTTCGTTAATGATAAAGAAACCTTTTGGGTCTTCTTCGATGATAACGAAGGTAAGTAGAGAAGTTGAAGTGGAAATCTCCTCTCCACTACCGGGTTGTCCTATTTATAGCTATCTCTAGCCCAAATCCCACTCAGGGTTAATCACTAGTCAGTAATCATGCACACACACTTCCACTAATTAACCACACCCTACGAGGCTTTTCAAGTGTCCCAGTTATTGACATGTTACCTCCACTAAGATGCTAGGTGACTTAAACGTGTCCCACTAACCATTACAATTACCTCTGTAGCAAACAAACACAGATGGCAGTCTTATTTGCGGGAGAGTTGGCCAAATAAGACTCTCACTAAAACAAAGAACTCAACAATCGTAAAATAAAATTCTGCAAACTCAGTCAAGCTTAGCGAAATACTTCGCTAGGAAGTTACTAGCGTAAATCTGTCTAAGACTCGCAACTTAAGTGGTCTTGCTAGTTCAATCTCCCAAACAATACAAGTTTACCAAAAGATGGTGTAACAAGAATGATGCTAATGGCTTGATATTTATGTTTTGAACATGTTTGATTGTCTGAAATGAATGATTGCGGCCTTGATTCCAACTAATGTTAAGTATACTCGACTAAATTAAAAGGAAAATGAGGACTTTGTAATGCCCCAAACCCAATCAGATGAACTGGATCTGAATCAAAGGTGTTACCTTAAACCCTAAACCCTAAAAACCCTAAACCCTAAAACCCTAAACAATTACAGTAATTTATCGTAATTCGGTGCAGCAAATTAAACTAGTTTTCTCACTTTAGGAGCTTGAACATAAGCATTTTAGTTAAGTTTTATTTACATTTTCATAAGTTTAGTTAAGTTTAATAAAATGTGTAATTTGAGTCTCTTATTGACCTTAAGGGCTGAAAGAGGCCTAAGGGGGACTAATACACATTGTGCGTGTACAGGAAACCATTAGAAGGCATACTAACTCGATACTGGTCACTAATTTGCAACACTGAGCATTGGATGTAGCAACATAGGGAGCAAAATAGAAGAATTCCAAGACTGCCGTCAATGTCATGACACAGCCTGAGGATGTTGCAAAATACCCCTAAAGATGAGCACACTGCCCTGATGTTGCAACATAGGACCTGGTGTGTCGCGACATCGCCTCTGTACGGGAAATAATTACGAGCCGAGGGCATTTTCGTCTGCACAATCAAATATGAAACATGAGGACGGTAGTTGACTTAGGGTCAAGGACGACGACCACCCTAAAGTCTATAAATAGGCTCATTTAGCACATGTTAGAGACACTTTTCATATTGTATAATTTTTTCTTTAGATCTAGTCTTTAGTTTTTCTCTTTTCTTAGGTTTTAGAATTTATTTTCGTTATTGTTATTTGTTTTTATGGAGAGATCAGATTTGTGAAGTACAATCAAACTCTGTGAGGATTTTGCACTTAATTTTAATACAAATCAAGCTTCTTCTAAACTCTATTCTCTTGAATTTCTCTTTATGTTTATTCTCTTTATCAAATCTATATTGTTTATTACATCAATGAGGAACTAATCCACTTGTGGGGGATTAGCGAGTGGAGGTATGATTAATTAACTATTTTGAAGGGGTTTCTTAGCGGATCAGCTGTTCAAGAGAGGAAGAACCTAAAACCCTAGACCTGACAACCCTAAGAAGTAATTAAGGTGGGAATTAACTCAGATTTGGTATGGCCTATCTGTGAACACCTCAACTTGAATTGATTTTGACTGTGAGGTCGAGAGATAAGTAGTTCTTGCCGACTCGATATTCTAGTGGAAGAATCGAAAGATCCTGCTGGGATATCGACTAGTTGATTGAACAAGAAAACTAGAGACTATAGTTGGTTATAATTACTAAAGTGAGCTAATCACCCATGACCAGATTTGTTACATTTTACTCTTTTGATTTCTCATGTTTAATTTATTTCTTTATTTTATTTTATTATTATTTTTAAGATAGCTTACCAAACCCTTTCTTTGATTCTTCGTACTATAATTCATTTAAAGTACTATTTAGATCTATTTATGCTTAGGTTAGAATTAATTTAGTGCTCACCTCCCTTGGGTACCATCCTCGGAGTACTTACCTACTTCGTTGTAACTATATTAAAACCTAACTCGTATACTTACAAATACCGCTTTTCGTACCTTTTGTGCATGATTTCTACTCTAGACGTTGGTACGTTTGGAGGCGGCCATACAACTACAAAATTCCAAACTTCTTAATAAAGTACATAATTGTAAACAATAAGGAAATTCAAATGGTATACATAAAGAATTTAGTTACAATTAGGACTAAATTGATGCCCTAGTCTACATAGTTATCCTCGTAGAAATTTCTTTAGTTATCAGCTTAGACTCAATCTTGCCATCAAGCTCGTTCTATATGCATAATAGCCTAATACGTCATCCCTTTGGCACAATCCTGGTGTCATCCCTCTAACCTAAGACCCTAAAACCCACCTGAAACATAACACACTGATGTAAGTTCGAAAGAACTTAGTGAATCAAACACTCATTTACCTGAATCATACTTGCATGTTACATTCAATGTTTCAATTATTGTCTCGTCGCCCTTATTCTTCATTTTTCTTGTAACGATTACTTCCTCAATTGCCATTCTTATACTTCACTTTAATTTCCATACCTTACCTATAGCCTTTTTCCATCTCTTCAATGTCTTTAAGAACTTACCTGCAATATTCAATCACTAAGCCAAGACTACATTGAGTTCCTGAAAGAGACCCATACACAAATGATTTGTATTCCCTTTTAGAGCATACCATATTTACATGCACTTCCATAATATATTTTCATTACTTTGTTATATCTCTTTAATTTCCAATCTCTGTACAAATCTTATCATCTTAAATACCATATTGTTATACCTATGGATACATCTTGTACTTACTGGTCTTATTATTTCCATTTATGGATAATGTATGATACGCTAATTACGTAGCACAAGGACTGCTGTAAGAGCATTCGTTCATGGTTCATCATTGGTTGCCCTTCTAAACTATGCCACAGGAGTAGCCCATCTTCTGTGCACTATAAAAACCTTCATTATAGAATTCGCCATAAAGGTTGTATCTTCATAATCCATCACAAGGGCATTTCTTTCATACATTGCTACTAAGACTTTAAATTTCAGATATTGCCTTTCATACTGTTTTATCAGAGTCTGTAAAAAAGTCCTTTCTTTCAGAGTTCGTCATACATTCCATTTCTTTCATTCAAGGTCCGCCATAAAGTTCTAATCTCATTTCTTCAGATATGCCACAAAAGCTTCCATTTCAGATATGCCACAAAGACTTCAATTTCAGATACACCACAAAGGCTTCCATTTCAGATATGCCAAAAAGGCTTCCAATTCAAATACGCTACAAAGGCTTCCATTTTAGATATGCTGCAAATGCTTCCATTTCAGATATGCCACAAAGGCTTTCATTTTCTAGCGTTTTCACGATAGAGATTCACCTAGACTCACGTTTTGTGAGGTTTTCCCCTCATCGTCTTGGGTGAAGCAGAAAAACCAATTAGGTAATAATCTTCCTTTAAATCATCCCATATGATGCCATAACCCACCAATTATAGTTTTACACGATATGGTATCATGGACTTTTCCTTCCAAAGATCCTGATTAAAGTCCTGACAAACCCCTTTAGATGACTCCGTAGAGACAGACAGAGACTCACTAGCACACCTTTCAATCATAAACACTAAACTTAGCATACATCTCATTTTACACATTTTGGACATGCTCATGCAGTCATATCTTCAGCTCCAGATTTCTTATCACATACACTACATTTGTTAGATTTATACCAACTATACATGCAAATCTTATCCAACATTCATATATCAGCATACTTAACGTACCATTCTTTTCTAATCTCAGTTCATGTTTTGTACGACTCATAAGAAAGGTTAGGACCAATATACACACACAAGAGTCAGCTTGGGAACTCACTTGATTCTCTCCTACAGTAGTTCTAAACTCCAAATCGAAACTTCCCTTGTAAGATCAACAACAACTACTGCTATAGAACATGGAAACTCATCAGGATTTATTCAAATACCCCCTTTTACCATCATTTCTAACACAAAAAATCCCCAAACAGAGCCTTATATCATCCATCTTACGAATTTACCAAGTTAATAGATTTACTCTTTTGCAACATAATAGGAGGATCAAAAATCTTACCTTGACATGGACCATTCATAGGTAAAGATCCAGACCTACAACTTTGCTTAAATGAATGAAGAAAATGCTCTATGTTCCTTTAGATCTAAACAAAAATACTTCTTGAAGAAGGAAGAAGAAAAACTCCCCTTTTCCAATCCTAATTATCTAGATATACAACCTTTGTCCCTAAGGACATTTGACACGCGTCACAATCCTATTCAATCTATCGTATAGGTGGTTTACAGCTATAAGGAAACGAGTACGAAAATCTCACATTTCACATATATAGAGTAGTTCCATTGTTCGTTCCTAACCACCCCGATAGAACACAACCAGCACCGTAATGAACCAAACTTGCATACCATACTCTCAAACGATAACCCGATTACCTGAAATTCCATAATACATTACCAAGCTCCTTTCCTTAACAATTCCTTCTTTCTAGGATAATTTCTTGCAATAATCCAATGCCTGCTACGCGCCGATCTTTACACGCCAAGAGCATAGGTTGGGCGGATAGCACTATGCCACTCAAAGTACTACTCGATTTACCCACCAATTTCAAAACCCGCCAAAATCGGGTGCTACAACTATCTTCCCCTTAACAAAAATTTCATCTTCGAAATTTAAAACTTGAAAAAATTAAACTTGTATGCCTGACCACTTATCTTCCCACCAAGCGCGTATAATGAGTTGGGTACTTTTGAATTTTAATCGTTGTCACAAAATTTCTAAGCGTTTCACTTACCTCTTTAAGATAGATGTCAACCTTAAATTGGAGAATTTTGAACAGCCTCTTTTTGAAACAAACTTCCTGAGCAAGCTTGTTCTTATAAAAACAAGTATTCAAACACTTCATCGGTTACTTTACAAAATCATTTGAAACCCTAACTTTTTCCTTTATTGATTTTTCTTACAACCTTCATCTTCCATTCCCGATTTTCCTCAAAAGGTAACTTTTTTCTCCTTTCTTCTTTCATCTTTTAACTTCTCAACCCAAAACATGAGAAGAACCACCATCAGAGGAAGGGGCCGTGACCAGACCAACCAAACTATCGCTTGTGAAACTTTACCACGCGTGGAGACCGAGATTTGTAACTGCACCACAACTCGAAAAGAAATTAATCATTACTTGGGAGCTCGAGGTCTCTAAAACTCGGACTTTGCTTATGATCTCTAGGTTCCCAATCTGTGTCGTCCTGGTGACAATTCTCTGGACTTCATCTTACCACTCATTTTTTTGGAATTGGGTTCCATTTACCTCTCCACCCATTCTTTTGTGTTGTATCAACAGTTACAAGATTGCACTGGGTCAGTTATCGGGCCATATCCTGGTTGACATTAGTGGCATTTTTTATCGACTGTTGCATAGACAATGAACATCCACTACCGGGTGTCTTTTAGAGATTTTACAAACTCAAAATACAGATAACCAAAGCTTCTATTGATAGTGCTTACTTTAGTACACGGCCCGACTATGAACCCCTCATCAAAAACAAGATCTCTAATCTTCATCTAAGGAAGGATAAGTATATAAGGGTGGTAAGCAAGCTCAGTTCAGGTTTTGGTTTCCCAACCAAATGGTCTCTTCCTCAGGCTAGTGTCTGCATTGAATGCTAGTTAAAGGATGCTCATGTGGCTGAAAGGCAATACCAAAGGTTAAAAAGGGGTCGTGTACTTAATTTGGTGGAGTTGGTTTCAGTTACAGATGTGTTCCAACATTGTTTGAAAAACCTAAGTCCAAATGGTTACAACCCAACTTTTTCCACCAGTCAAAGAATTGATCCTTCCATGCCATCTGCCCTCAAAACTTGGCCATCCAACTCAAACAATGAATTGGCACACATTTTACAATGGGACATCACCCATCATACTTTTATCGTATCCGTAATCTACACTCAATAAATTGGATATGTATATCTTTCGATCAAGCTAATTCGTCTATTGCGGGTGCAGGATCTTTGTCACGTTCTCACCCTCAAAATATGGATATCTTGTAACAGCCCGATTTAGGGCTTATTCGGAATAGTGGTTTTAGGACAACAAATTTGACTAGGGAAAATATTATTATTATATTTTTATGGTCTATGATTTTACGAAAAGTTTTCGTAAAAATTTGGTTTGAAAATTTTGATGTTTGGGCACTCAATTTAGTCAAAATGACTAAATTGTAAAAAGTGCAAAAGTTGAGTGTTATATGTTAAAAGTATTTAATTGTTATAGAATTATAAATTAGGGGTCCTTATGTGGCAATTAGACCATTAGTTAGTGGTGG
>JABEZY010256920.1:0-10482 GCA_013467495.1 Gossypium gossypioides
AAAAAAAACCACGACAGTGGTACACTACACTCCGGACTCACCAACCCCACCAAAAATATAAACAAAACCCTATTGTATGTAGTTGCACTCCATAATACGAGGTGTCCAATACAGAAGCAAGCAGCTAGCAGTTTGCTTTGAATTATACTACTATAACTCCACCACTTTCCACCAGATTTACATTGCAGATGGCTTCATCAATGCTGTGGGCTTCAAGGGCGGCTTCTTACCTCAGGATCTCTGTCTTCCACAGAGGCTTTTCCACTGGTAATTACTTAACTTTTCTCCTCTCTGTTGTTTTCATGGTTTCTTAAATGATCGTGAGGACCCTGTTATCTATAGAATGGTTTTGGGTTTGGATCGAAATCGGGATCTCGTGTCTGGGATTGATCCAAGGCTTTACCTTTCAGAAACAAATAAAAAAAAATCAAATCGATTTATGTGACTGGCTTTTTCTTTTCTGTTGCTATACATGGTGTCAAGATGTTTTGGATTTATGTCTTGTGATCGATATATACATGTCCCAAATTTCCGTAATTTAGGATTGTGTTTCTGATCGATCATTTTCATAACTTTTTCTTTCGGTTTGATTTAGATTTAAAAAAAAAAAAAACCATCATAAAGATTAAAGTAGCCTAAAGCCTTTCATTTGTTGGGATTCAAACAACCTTTCATAGTTTGCTCTCCATGTAGCACTTGTACGGCTAGATATATGTTTAATACTTGAGCATTAGAGCGTTAGGACTAATAGTGATCTAATGGTGATTACATCAGTGAAACGGTGAAGGGTATAGCGTATAGTGTATAGTGTACAGTGACACCTTGCAACTATTGCTGCAGTTGCTTGAAGCAATGGTGGTTCGTTTCTCATCAAAATGATGATGTTAGAGTTTTGACTGAATTGTTTGCCTTATTTGGTAACCAAAAAACAAAAAAAATGTGAAGAAATCAGGAAATAGCAGTCAAAATTACAGAAATTGTATGCGCACCTTTTGTTGGTGTATCAAAACAAATAGAACCGAGCACGAGGATTCGGTATTGCTGCAACACCAATAAACTGCAACTGATTAATGGGATGTAATGTGCATGCAGAGACATGGAATTGTTTTTTTTATCCCTCATACTCGTTCTGATTCCTTGTGCTAATATGCTATGCAGTCCAATTGCCATTAGTTGCGGTTTTTTTCAAACAGAGACATGGAATTGTCTTGGATTTTTGCCCACTAATAGCAAATTAGCAGACACTGATAGGATTCTTAGCATGTTTATGTTCTCAACCTTTGGTGGCTATCTTATAAGTGATCTTACAGTTCATGGTGATTTTCTGTATCATTGAGCTTCACATCTGGAGCTAATATTAGCAGTATGCAACCGTTTTCACTATGATATAACTTCATATTTTGCTTTCTGTGGAAGCATGGTTCCTTGTTCCTTAAAAGAACAAGAAAGCACCTAAGAGGCTAAGACCAGTTATATGATGCCTGTATTTAACTGGATATTCAATTGTTTTAATCCCTTAGTCAGCTGCAATTTATGGTTTAATTTGTGTCTAGAGTTGTAAGTACTTTATCCCATTTTCATTGTTATTGCTTATTGTTTGTATTACAGTAGCTAATGCATCTCTTCCGTTTTCTTCCAGTTCTAAAGGATCTGAAATATGCGGATTCTCATGAGTGGGTGAAGGTTGAGGGTAACTCTGCCACTATTGGTATTACTGATCATGCTCAAGATCATTTAGGTGATGTTGTGTATGTTGAATTACCCGAAGTGGGAGCTGCTGTAAAGCAAGGTGAAAGTTTTGGAGCAGTTGAAAGTGTCAAGGCTACTAGTGATGTTAATTCTCCTGTTTCAGGAAAAGTGGTTGAAGTTAATGAAGAGCTCAGTGGCTCTCCTGCTAAGGTTAGCTCTTCCGTCCTATCATAGACTATTCCTTTCGAAATTTCATTAATTCAACTATATTAATTGTGTAATGGTGTCTGCTAAACTGGGTTAAGCTTTTCACCGTGTGAAGTGTCCTCCACTATGCATGTGCTTGTGTCTTTCCCATAGTGCCCGTGTTCTTCCATACATCAATGCCTGTTTCATAAGGATGTTAGTACCCAACATTTCATTAATCTTGATCGTGAATGCTACTAGTGGTCCATCCAATACTTCATTCTTTTCGCCTTTTGGTTGAGCTTAACTACCTGCAACTGCCTCATGTTGAAATGTAGCCAGAGTCTTGATTGGATCATTTGAATGTTTCAAGTGTTTCTTTTAATTTCTTTTAGTAATATATCCTTCACTTTTGCTTATGTCCGCAATCTTTGTTCACCGCAATATAGGTTAACTCAAGTCCATATGAGGATGGATGGATTATAAAGGTTGAGATGAAAGATGCTGGGGAGTTGAAGAACTTGATGGACTCAGAAGAATACTCTAAGTTCTGTGAGGAAGAAGATTCAAAGCACTAGAGCAGATGCCCTGGCGATGTTGGATGTCGGGTTCTATGCAAAGAGAGATAACCGGGAAGCCGACTGGTTGAGAATTGTAGCTTTCTTGTTGATGTTTCCAAACTATTATCAGACTATGTAGTTTAATGTCCCCGTATTTGGGTTTCGATTTGGTGTCATGTTTTCTTGGAATAAATTATTGGTTTGGGGTTTGGAAATGAGGGATTTAACTATCACTAGTGTACCAAATTTGGGTTTTGATAAGGAAATGACGCTGAAAAGTGAAAAGCATTTCAAACATTTAGAGGTTAATGCTGGCTGATATATTTATGTATCCGTTCAAATTACAATGATGGTGAATGGTTGAGGCCTGAGGTTCTTAACTCTTGTTTCCTCAGCATTAGGCCTTTCATCTAGTCCTATCCATCCAAAGGCAGAGTTAACCATTAGGCTTTGAGGTCTTTCATTTTCATCTCTTGAAACATTATCGATATTTAGAAAGGTTAGGATAAAAATGTTAGGCCTTGATTAAAACAAAAAAAGAAAATTTAACTGAAATAGGATTTGAATTATAATATTTAAGACTTCAGTTTTGCTTGATTTGATTTGTTATCGATGATAATATTTTACTTTTCCTTTTAGTTTTATGTACATATTATGTAATTTATATAGTATGAAAATTGAATATATAATTTTATAACATAATATAAAAGTAAATTGTATCTTTCCAAACTATGACTTAATTATGGATTTTAGGTTTTTTTGTGAAAAATAAAATTACAAATAATTAAGTTAAAACACTGGAATAACTAGTTAATAATTTTAATGCTTCTTCTTTGTCGAAGGCCAATTTAGCCATTTGGTCAGCTTCTCTATTTTCTTCTCTTGGGACATATTGTAGTAACCAATGATCTACCGTCTTCATATGTTGATAAATTCTTCTAATTAGCGCTAAGTTGGAAGTCTTCGAGTTGTATCTCTTTATTGCTTCAATGACACTTCCAAGCTATTTGTTTGTAACAAAACTCTGTCACATTGCCTTCCTTGTAGTAGTGATAAGCCATCTAAAATACCCCCAAAAGTTCTGCCTCGACAACAGCACATCTCCCCAACCTTTGATTAAAACCCAAAATGCACTCCCCCCGTTCATCCCTCAAACCTCCCTCCTGCAATAGCAAATTTCGAATCCACCTTAACTGAACCATCAATTTTCAAACACACCCATTTACCACTCTGATTGTACTTCCCCCCAATCACTAATCCACTGTTACAGTTTACATTGGGGGAGAATCCCATATTGCTTGGCCCAAGTAATCGACCCCTTGATAATATCTCCTGCACGCCATGGTGATCCTTAAAAAATGAAAAGATTCTTATTTTTCTAAATACGCCAAGAAGCTAGACCAAAGAAAACTGACCAATCAACCCCTCCAAATGCCAAGTCTTGGCAATTTTGCAGATTATTAGTAAACCATTCCTGCATATCACCAGAAAAGAAAAACACTTGTTCCTCCACAGAGACAACTTGGGTCCAAACTTCTTTTGCTAACCTGCAATATCTAATCGCATGGATAACATCCTCTGGGCTTGACCCACAGATCGTGCACTTTAACTTTGACCCACAGAAAAGAAAAACACTTATTCCTCCACAGAGAAAAACACGTATATACTTGCGTTAGCAAGCGTTGCTTTAACGCCAACCAGATAAAAAGACGAACTCTCTGAGGACCCTGAAATTTCAATGATAGCTTCCATAGATCATCCTTGGAATTCCACGTATTCTCCTTGATCACCCTATAGACACTTTTGATAGAGAAGGAACCTAACGAAGTACCCGTCCATGCCACTCTCTCTGGGCCTATAGAAGGATCTTGGGGAGGTATACTTGTAATCCGGTCAATAATCCCTTTAGGTAGCTAAATCCGGAAGAAATCCAAATTTCAAGAACCGTTCTCAGTTACCATCTCCCTAAGAAAGCAGTCCTCATCTATGTTATTCCGAGATGGGATAAGATTGATAAGAGGCCCAATTCTAGGCACCCAACTGTCCTTCCAACACCTAATGAGATTACCATCTCCTAAGGACTAGAAAATATTCTCACGAAGAATTGGCCAAATCTTAGAGAGGGATCATCATAAGAAAGAACAATTTCCCTTAGAGATACTCGTAAGAATACCTTCCTCTACCATTTATTTTGTACGGAGAAACTAAACCCACAGAGAATCAGTGTTTGACAAAATATTATACCCTAATTTTAACATAAAGGAAGTATTTTGGTTCGTCAACTGTCGCAATCCAAGCCCTCTACAAGCTTTGGGTTGACAAACTGATTACCAATTAACAAAAGGCAACTTATTACCCCCTCCAGAATTCCCTCATATAAATTGTCTAGCAATACATTCAATCTTCTCACAAATATCTTTAGGAATCATCAAAGATTGCATAAAGTAACTAGGAATTGTGAGAAGTACCGGTTGAGCTAATGTGACTCTGCCAGCTAAAGATAATTGCATAGCGTCCCATCTCTGAAGTTTCGCCTTGACCTTCTCAACCATAAATCTCAATAAGCTATTAGTGATTCTTTCATGGAATAACAGGACTCCTAAATAGGATCCAAGATTCTGAACCCGACAAAAACCAAGGACACTATAAAGTTTCCCCCAAGAACGTTATCAATGCCTTTAGAAAAAAAAAAACACATTCGTTTTGCGAACATTGATTCGATGCTCAGGAAAACCACAAAAGCCGTTCAGGATTTCCTTAATTATTCTAGCCTGTTCCAACTTAGCTTTACCAAAAAAAACCAGATCACCTGCAAAAAAAAAAGGTGGGAGAAAGTTGATCTTGATCTTGACAAACATATTCTAATCACATTTCAACTTAACTTACCATTTTCTTCTATATGTATATCATGCACAAATTTAACATCCTTATCTTAATCGCATCAACCAAAGCTAAACCACGCATCATTTAGTATATACACCAAGCTTCACATACAATTCAACATTTACCACAAGCTCAAGCGTACCATTCTAACAAAAAAATGACCATTTCCATACACTTTATACCTATTTACATGCCACAAATTTGATAACCAAAATAAATACATTACTACCAATTCGATGATAGTGTCAGCTTCGTGATGATCTGGCTTGACGAGTTCCGCAAGGTGACGGTCTACAAGGGAAGGAAACAACTTGAGTAAGCATTAAGAAATGCTTAGTAAGTTTAAATAGAAAATACTATGCTTACCTTGATTTTACATAAGCATTAAAGCTGCCTTAGTTTAACATAACTTTGGCTAGAACATGACACTCAAAACATCAATAAGGTAACCATATATCTTTAGGTATGATTATTAGATATTACAAGTAACTTAGCATATCAACTCATTTTACTTTCATATAACTTATCAATATGGTAATTTCAATCAACAAATCATAAGATCATAACAAGTATAAGTGATTCATTTCAATCACCTTTGCTATCAACAATCATAAAGATATATCATTTACAATCCAATCCATTTAATGACTTTTCAATTTGGATATCAAGTCCATTTCCTTACGTTTCAAAATTTTCAATATCATTTATATCGTTTCGCCTGATGAATCCTAGTAAATAGACTTGGATACATGGGTAAACTACACCACATCAGTTGCTCGTCTGAGCTGAGTATATACATATATATATCAGGTTACCTGTCCGAGCTAAACCTATATCATGACATATCAGGTTACTTGTCCAAGTTAAATTTGTGTCACATAATACCCGAGAATCTGCAATGAATGTTGAATATCTGTAATAAATCTCGTACAAGCACGCATCTGTAATAAATCTCGTACAAGCACGCATAAGACCCTATTGACATGTCAAATGTATCCTAACCCTTTATTAAGTTCACACAAGCATCTTTTACACATATAAGCATTACATATCCATGTAATTATCCATATTTCATACATGATCACATATTTCATTTACATGTTTGTAATCAATCAAACTTCCACGTTTGAATATTGTACTAATACATAATAACAAATTATCACATAACATTTCATTCAGTCCATTTCTAGCTTTTCACGCCAATTCACTAATACTCAAATCACACACACATTAAATAAAATAGTAAGTCTCAGATGGACTTACCTGTTCAAAATGTGAATAGAGTGAATACTTTAGGGACTAATCTGTAATTTTTACTTTTCCCTTATTAGCTCCATTTGGATCAAAATCTTGATCCATACAATTATTTTATATAATCAGTCAATACCAAATATTCATATTATGTCATGATATGAATGACCATACATGAACTCATTTTTTGATATCCCTAAAATTTTATATTTTATTTAATTTAGTCCCTAAACTCGAGATAGTCATAACTTTCAATTCCTATCTTCGAACTAAAATCCGATTTCATAAATTCTCATTAGGGACCTTATACTTTCTAATTCTAACATAAGTTTGTGACAAGTTTCACATTTATTCAATTTGGTCCCTAATGTAATAAAGTTAACTAACAAGCTAAATAACTTTAAAATCTGGTCCTTTTCATAATCTAAGCTCAAAATCTATAAATTTCAATCCTAATCCTTCAAGAAATCAACAATGACAACTTTCTAAAACTTTAACAGTTTTACAAATTTGTATTTGGGTTAGCTAAATCAAGTTTTCATAACCTCAAATACATACAAATTATAAGAAAAGGACTTGAATTCACTTACTAATTGATGGGTGAATGTGTGGAAGAATTTTCAAGGTTTTCCAAGCTCTCAACTATGCTTTCCTTTTATATTTAGTTAATTCTTAATTAATCTAGGTTATTTAACTTAATCATGTTTACATTAATATAATTTATCTTACTTAATGGTTACTGCCATCACCACCCACCAATTATGAGAAATTTATGGTTTAATTATTATTTTAAATTTTTGGTTAATTATAATTTAAGTCTCAAGCCTTTTGATAACTAAAATTCTATAATGATTTTACTTGAACAACCTTAATTCGATTTATAAAAATCGATCCAAAATAGTATTTTTTAATACCACTAAAAATTAAACTGTTACAAAAATCATCAAATTAAAAAAAAAAAAAAACCTTAACTAGCAAATCAAATATTCAACTCAAACTCAGCTAACAAATAGTGAATTAACCAATTAAAAATATTGGAAAAGCTTGTTCCGAAGGAAAATCTGAAACTGTTGGAAGAAAAGAAAAAGGGTTTGACAGAAACACTGTCATTGGACTCGCCCCATAAAACCCTTTTAAAGCCCCTCTAAAGTCTCAGCTAAAAGACTAAATAAAAATTCTGAAACCACTTAACCTTCTCCGTAGCTGAATTGAAGGGATATGTCTGTCTCAATCCCTCAAACTGCTTTATTCTCTCTAACTGTAAGTCTCTTTTCCTCTGTTTATTATTATGTTTCTTCTTTGTTCTACGTTCAGCGAAGATGTGGGTACCGTTGCAGAACGTTAATGGGAGTAGAAGAGCCAGCGGGGTGTTAAGGAAACCGCTGATGCTTAGGAGTTTGACGGTGAGAGCTGGTCCAAAGAGGATCTCTTTCGGGGGTGATTGCAGAGAGGCGTTGCAGGCTGGGATTGATAAGTTAGCTGATGCCGTTTCTGTCACCTTGGGTCCTAGAGGTATAACTTGCCTGCCTCTTTTTCTTTTTCCTTTTCTTTCCAATTTCGCATTGTTATAGTTGTTTTTCATGAGCATAGCATTCAAAGTTGGATTAGTGTTAATTGCATTATCAGAGAGAATTCTTTGGTTAATGGGTTCTTAAAGAGAGAATCTTTTACCTTCATTATAATACTAGGATACATTTGTTTGCGTGTATATGTCTTATTTACTTGTTAACTTGATCTTAGATGAAACATTGACCCGAGGCTCATCTCATCTGTCCTATGGGCATCTCAAGCTTAGATGCAGGTGTCCATAGTGTTATTTTTCATTTTAGTTTTAACCCTTAATGCCCTTTGGGAACGTGATATAGTTTACAGTGCCACAGGATTCAGAACCAAGTAAAGATGATTTATTTGTTATTGAATGTGGATGTGTTGTTTCATTAATTCGGTGATACTGCATGCTTAATATGAGTTGCTAATCTATTTTAGATGAACCATGCAGGACGAAATGTTGTTCTTTTTGAGTCTGAGAAACTTAAAGTAGTTAATGATGGTGTCACCATTGCTCGGGCTATAGAACTATCCGATGCTATTGAGAATGCAGGAGCAATGCTAATACAAGAGGTCATTCATGGTTGCTAGATCTCCCTTCCTAATCTTTGTATGGTTTATTTTCGGAAAAGTGATCAGAGATATGTAAGTTTTATGTGTTGCAATGCAGGTTGCAAGTAAAATGAATGATTTGGCTGGTGATGGTACTACCACTGCTATTATTTTAGCTCGAGCCATGATCAAGTTTGGATTGTTGGCAGTTTCTTTTGGAGCTAATCCTGTTTCTCTGAAAAGGGGAATGGATAAGACTGTGAAAGAATTGGTTAAGGACCTGAAGAAGAAAAGTTTGCCAGTGAAAGTGAGGGAGGAAATAAAAGGTTGTGTTATTTAGGTTTCATATGGATTTGCTCGATGAGTTTGATCATTTTGAGAAAAAAAATTGATTATATTAAAGTATACCTTCTTTTCATAGCTGTGGCTTCAATCTCTGCTGGTAATGATGATTTCATTGGGAACTTGATTGCGGAAGCTATAGAAAAGATTGGCCCCGATGGAGTAATTTCTCTTGAGTCATCCTCATCATCTGAAACCTTTGTGATAATTGAAGAAGGAATGAAGGTGGTAAAACTGACTCATGCATGCCAGTCATTTTAGAAAGTGTCTAAATGAAACAGTTGATTTGTGCATAACATTGCAAATAAGACTTTTGCTAAAATTGAATATTATTTAGGCTCTATTTGGTTGATTCTTTTACTATTTGCCTGTTGAACTGAAAACAAAGAGCAAATAGCATAATGCAAAAGCACAAACCCAATGGAGCCTTACTCTTAATTTAGAAAAACTAAGGTTTTGTTTTAGATTTATGTCCAGTTTAATCCTTGTCTTGGCGGGATCTCAAAATCATGAAATTTATAGATTAAAATGGTTGAATCTGATTAAATCAAAAGATGGTTTCATTGTTTATATATAAAAAAGAAGATAGTTCCATTTTATCCTTCAGTTAACAGCATGTAGCAGAATTTTACTTGATGACCTAAATTCTTCGGATTTCATTCTGAATTTGTTAAGATGATTGAACGGTTGCCAATGCCCAGTTGTTGGAACCTTTTTAATCTTTTCTTTTAATATTTCCTCACTGTAGATTGACAAGGGATATATGTCACCCCAGTTCATTACTAATCAAGATAAATCTCTTGTGGAGTTAGACAATGCCAAAGTCCTTGTCACTGATCAGAAGATTTCAACTGTCAAAGAAATTGTTCCTTTACTAGAAAAGACTACGCAGCTGAGCGTCCCTCTGCTAATCTTTGCGGAGGATATCTCAAAGCAAGTGCTAGAAACACTAGTTGTGAACCAAATGCAAGGCGTAATTAATGTTGTTGTTGTCAAATGTCCAGGGTTTGGGGAAGGAAAGAAAGCCCTGTTGCAGGACATTGCCCTTATGACAGGTTAAATTGCTTTCATTTTGTCTTCATACAAATTAACCGATGATCAGTGATGGCTTCTAAAATCAAAATGTTTTGCATGTCTGCTTTATAGAATTCCACTTCAGCTAAAATTTTAATCCAAGAAAGTCTTTTGTGTAAAAGGGCTGTTTCAACTCATCTGGGTGCAGTGATGTGTTTTGCATGCTACCTTTTTCTTTTCATTATTATAATGTATGATTTATATATTGAATTCCCCTAAATCTCCCTGGTGCCTCATTTTATCATCTGAAATTATGAATGTTTCTTTTCATATGCTTGTGAAGATTGTTTTATAGACATTGCAATATGACAAGTGTTTCTTCATTGCTGCAATTAGTTTTATGTGCTGGCAAACTGATATAATTTCTGTGTCATTAGGAGCTGATTTTCTTTCTGGT